>CABFOS010023128.1:0-11466 GCA_900660315.1 Diretmoides pauciradiatus | reverse complement strand
GAAAAAATAAATAAATGTATTGAGACATGCTAAATCTTGTTTTCTGATATACTAAATAGTATGGTGGGATGGGTATTGAAACGCAGCCCTAGACATCTCATCGGACCGAGTGCTTCACCTCGTTCCACAGTGTGTGGAAAAAAGACTCAGCAGTGACAACCACAGCCCAGATGTTTTCTCTGCTCGCTAGAAAAGCAAATCTATTGAAAAGAGTTAAATATAACTATTACTTCCTACTGTTTACTAAACATCTAACAGCAAAGTGGGTTTAGGGAATACTACACATTTCAACTCTAAAATGCAAAGCTGTTGTTGGCCTTGGCCTTTTGAAGTTCATTTGTACAGTTCTTAATGACGGTTACAGTCCCAGAGGGCTTCACATCACAACGCCCACATTATGAAAACAATACATGACGGCACACAACACTCATCAACCTTCGCTGAGGACGCGGAAACTCGAAAACCACAAAACCTTTCTGGAAAACAGTGGAAGAAACGTTGGGAGGGGCTTGGAGGAGAGGGATCCCCCACCCAGGACAGGTTGGGTAAGCAGAGTATACAGAATAAACACAGTAAGGACACTTGGGGTGAAACATCAGGATGTGGTGCGGGGCGTCAACAGCAGCTTGGGCCGACGCTGCCCAACCGCAGCCACAGATAGAAGACACACCCGTACACATGCACACACACACACACACACACTGACATACTCATACGGACCTGACCAGCATGAGTGGACATACAGACCAGGAGAACAGGATGTATTGGCAGGAGCCTGAGCTAGTGTAAGCTAACGCTACATTCGAGACAAAGTCGGAGGTTAGAGTTTCCCGGTTGAAATTTCCGATTTCCGACCTCCAAGCGTTCCCGGTGCACGACGCTAAACAACAATCATGGCTGACCATAACAAACTGGTGTTTCTTTGCCAAGTGGCGAGACACTCTTCACCAGTCAGCAGTGCAGCCTCCTTGCATAATTAAACAAAAGAGGAGGAACGACGCATGAGGTAACAGGTGCCGGTATACATTTTATTTTGCTGCACTTTTATACTTGGAAACATATCTAAACATTTCATTCACTATTTTTCTCTAATAACTTTTGTGCAGAGAAGATAACAGTGAAATTGGGGTAGATGGATTTGAGTTTACAAGTAGGAACTCTGACTTTGAGTGGTGTTCCAGTGTACTTTTTCTCGTATGAGGTCGGCTATGAGGTATGAGGTCGACTTCTGAGTTGTCTTGAACGCAGCAAAATTGGTCAACCTTACTCTAAGACAGTGGTTCTCAACTAGTCTTGCCTTGGGACCCACATAGAATTCAAACCGAGCAAATTTATTTTGAAGATTCAGGAAAGACTTGAGCATCTGTTGGCTGATAAACCCATTTTCTACAACCTAAAAGTGTCAAAACTGATTTGGTTTTGATTTTTGTGTTTGAAATAAACAACAGGATTTATAGATTGCAGCTTAAAAGCATGGTGTTTAATAATTTTGTATAAAAAAAGAAGTTTTTTTGACCACTCACTCCGCGACCCATTCAGAATGAGTCCGCAACCCACTTTTGGGTCGCGACCCAACAGTTGTGCAGCTGAGAACCACTGCTCTAAGAGACTGAGTCACTCCTGTGCAAAGCTTTGGCCAAATGATAGAGAGAATAAATAAGCTCTGTTTAAAGATCTCAGTAGAGTTTGCCTCTGTTGCCTGAAGCAGCTTTCTAATGTTAAAGGTGTTGAAGGATCCGTCCACTCCTCTGGCAAGAGACCGCCCACTCTAAAGTTTGAAAAAAGCCACACAGCAGGGCCACACACGAGCACAGCCCCACTCGCCCTATCAGATCTACCTTTCACTTGGATTCTCTTACGAGCCTGTAAATCAGCGCAACAGATGGAATCTAGCAGTTCAACACTGTTCCAGTTACATAAGACCAACTCCCTGTGCAGATAAACGCACAATAAACGTTGCTTGCTCAGGGTGGAGAAGGAGTTGGCGGCTAAAGCACGTGGCCCGTTGACCGATAGCATCTCGTTTTTAAGAGTGCACAAAGAGGCAGCTGCTTTATGTCGGCTTTGGTGTCAAACGGGGTGATCTGTCCTGCACGGGAAGAGGATGCATCCAACCCCCGTAGACCACCGCTCTTACTCACTCTGGCCTCGGTCCGAGCGGCGTTCCAGCGAGACCGCGGAGTAACGAGTTGGTATCATCCAGGGTTTTACCTCCGTCCACTTCAACATTTGGTTTTCTCCAATTTTGGCCTCTTACATTCGAAAACCTACCACAACCATCTCAGCCATCTCAGGAATTTACTCCAAATGATTGTTTTGCTTTGCCTCCGCTTCAGTGTGTGTGTGCATGGATAGGTGTGTGTGTGAGTGTGTGTGTGGGTGTGTGTGCATGGCTGCAGGCTAAGGAGTAGTAAGGGAGTTCCCCCACATCTGTTCACCATAAGAGCTTGTTGACAGCAGCTCTTCTCTCTCCCAGGTCTCCCAGTTCATCCCTTCTTTTGGATTCTGTTGCTGCTGCTCCTTGTCCAAGATTAAGCCGAGCACACTGGCGGCGTTTAGGGGCCTATCTGGAAAACAGAGGGGGGTCACGGTTGTGCCCTTCGATAAGGGCCGCGTAAGGTAGCAGACCATGGGAAAATGCTTTTTAGTCATGCACGGCCCATCCCAGATTCAATATTTTGCAGCTCGGAGCGAATTACTCTGAGATTAATCCTCGTTTTGATCCGATTACTGATATAACAAAAGCAAAGTTATATCGGCTCCTAATTGAATAGCCTGAAATTGTATGATTCATTTCACCAGTGTGTGTGTGTGTGTGTGTGTGCGTACATGCCTGCGTGTGTGTGTGTGTGTGTGTGCGTGTGCAAGACAAGGAAGGATTGCAGGCCACTAAGTAGTTATCTGAAGTTAAGGCCAGAGTGGGAGTGGGAGGATTGAAAGCCACCCATGCCTGTAATTGGGAACGGGGCCATTTGGAGCGTCAGAGTTGTCCATTTGTTTTTAAAAGGGGAAAAGCAATCGATGGGCAGCATTAGGCTGATCTGTGAGAGATCTAAATGGTTCCACGGACCGCAATCTTTACTTCCTGCTCCCAAGATACTGTACCGGCCCTTTAATGATTGGACGAGACCCAGAGATAGAAACAAAGCTGTAAAACCGACCAATCAGATGGAGCCGATATGATGCGACACCGCCGCGTATTGACCCCGGTGTTCTCTTCTCCTTCCTTTAAAGTTAAGATCTCCCATCATCCTCAGTGACACGCCACGACGGGAGATTAATCAGCAACAAACGGTTACCTCGGCAACGCTGGTGCTCGTTAGGCCGAATCTGATCCAGCTTTGACTGCGCTGCTAACGAGGTGCCGCGGAATGACTGTGCCCAAAAGGTAGAGTCCTTATAATTGAAATGTTTGCGTTACATTAAGTCCTCTAATGCAGTGGTTCTCAAGCTTTTCAGACCGCGACGCCCAAAAAATGTATATTGAAACTCACGACCCCCCCTCCCTCTAATGTGACACATTACCCTTAACCCCTAAATTGAGCGATCAGTGCCAAATTTTAAGAATGAACGCAGAACTAAACGTTGTGTTCCAAATGAGCAATAACGGCAACATAATACTGATATCAATACCCAGTTTTGATAGCCAACATTTTAAGTTATAAAATGAAAATAGACATTGTTGACATTTTGTAGACACTTATACATGATATCACTCAATGAAGCATTTACTTATGTTTGCTGATCAATTATGTTGATAACATCATCACATGCAAAAATAATAACCCAACCAACATCCTGCGACCCCTTCAAATGATCTCGGGACCCCTCGGTGGGTCGCGACCCCCAGGTTGACATCGAACGGGGCTTCACTGGTGTGACCGGGTTACTTCACACCTCTACTCTCATCCTCTCACTAACACGCTCACAGTTCTGCCGGTGAGTTTTGAAGTGTACTGATGCGTTCTGTGCATGCACGTTGCACAGTATCGACATGCCAGACGTCAGGACAACGACACGGACTTATGGGCTGAAAAATTCAAATGCGAAAAACCGAAATGCTCAAAAATGACCTTTGAGACGTTATACATATGAATTATTGCCATTCTTGTATGTTTTTTTTGGGGGGGGATTGAATTGAAGTAGAACCCACAAACGATCGACACACCTGCTGGAGCGCCAGAGATGGAGACTTAAACTGCTGAAGCTTTTCAAATGGCTCCTCGGAGGACTGTTTCATTTCTTTCTTCCCCTTAAGAGAGTAAAGTTTCCCCAACAGCTGGTAGACAATAAAAAGTGAGTGCAATGGGGCTGTGATTGCAAAGGTTTCCAAAGGTTTTATGGGGGGGGAGGAAATACTGTTCAGTTATGATGGCATGTGAGGGCTGTGTGTTACCCTGCATCATTTCCACCGTGCACAATAAAGGTTTATACGTCATACACCTATGAATTGAGCATATTGGCAATGTCGTAGAAAAATGGCATATATGTGTTTAGAATACGCCCAGAGTCTGACGACCGCCCATCCGGTCTAGCCAGCGGATCCGAGGAACTTCCTCTTCCATGAATCGGTCATTTAGTTTTCACGGTCATTTATCCTGTCGGCAAACAAGCTAACACATCACGTTTTTCAAGCAAATACGTTAAACAAAGCAATCGGACTGTAAAATGACCGGTGGATAACGACTTCCTCTTCCATGCGCCGGTCATCCGCCGGTCGTTTTACAGTCTGATTGCGTTGTTTAATGTATTTACTTGACAAACGTGATGTGTTAGCGTGTTTGCCGACAGGATATAGCAAAAGTTTGATATAAAAAATGACCGTAAAAACTAAAAACTAAATGATCGGCGGCCGGAAGAGGAAGTCGTTCTTCGCTGGCTACATGTAGACCGGATAACCCAGACTAGATAGTGGCCGTTGCCCGCAGAGTCTACTATCGTTATCGATAATAGACTCTGGGTTCTGAGACTGAGAATACGCTATTATTTGATTCCCACACAAAAAAGAAAGTCAGAAGTTGTTTGGCGTCAGGAGTTGGGTAAAATTAGAGTTGAAGCACAAACGGAAAAGAATACCCATGCGCACGCTGGAGTCAAACTCAGGGTCTTTGCAACACAAATCACTCCCATGATGGGAAACATCACCAACACCGCCAACATCACATCGCATTCACGTTCCGTCCAACTTGAATCCCCCCAAAATGTGCGTGGAAGAAATCTTCTTTAGTATTCAGCCTCTCGTCTCAAGATGAGCCTCCACTCTCCTCCACCCCGGTCTCTTTGTTCCGTCTAAAAAGTGCTTGTCTCCCAACGCCGCCGCCATTGCCATGTCTTTGATGTGAGTCAGAGAGACGGCAGTGAGTTCTCACCTGTCAGCTTTCATGGCTCCCAGAAGGTTGACTTTGAGCCGGTGTCTGTTAAATTGGGATTGATCGCAACAACAGGAGCTATACACTCCACACACATACACACACACCTAGCGGGAGAAAATGTCGCGTTTGGTGTCAGTTGCGCCAGGGGTTGCCGCCGTTTGCTGAAAAGCCCCGTTTTTCATTACGGACGAGGCAGTTTGATGTGACCACAGAAGCCATTTGTTTGAGATTTCATTTTTCTGTGGCGTACCGGGTTGTCAAAAGAGGCAGCGAGATATGTGCAGAATGTTTAATGCCCGTATCAATTGAGTGGAAATAGCACTGAAGGCATATTTTGAAAGAACCAGAATTGGTTGGAGAGGGATTCTACTGCGCCTGAATCACAGACCATAGCATCCCGGGGAGAGAATGATAAATACCCCAATTCCATCTTGACCGCAGCATCCCACCCGAACCTGCAGCCAACCCCGGCGCTCTGAGACCCTTGATCCTCTCACCAACATGGAGACCGCAGATACCAATTGTCAAACTTCATACTGGAGCTGTCAGCTGCACTATACAGTCAGAATTGCGATTACAAAACTCCCACTTATTTTGCCGTTTTCATGAGCTTGTGTTCCTCTGTGTCTGCTGGTGGAATGCGTTTGCTCACAACAGTGCGGTTGACGGATGGTTTGGCAGAGTCACAGTGAGCAGAGTTGAAACATTGGTTGAAGTTGATTGGTCCGCAGAGAACAACAACGCGGGAAAGTTTGTTCGCTTCCCCCGTTTACAAATAGCAGAAGAAGGAGCGAGAGCCAAGGAGCGTCTGATCCCAGGCAGGGCTCCCACTCTTTTTGAGAAACCGTTTTCCAGGACTTTTCCCGGACATTTCCAGGAGTTTTGACAAACATGACATCGTCACATCAGAGAATGAGGAAGTTAAATAGACCGGCGCTCGACAATCGACTTTACCCAAACACTGGAGAAATGAAACATTTCCAGGACAACATAGATTTCCCCCCCCCAGGATATTTGGTCATTTTAATCAATTTTCCAGGTTTTCCATGACTAGAAATCTAGTGTCTGAATTTCCAGCTTTTCCCGGATGAGTGGGAACTCTGACGTTAAATATGTGGTATTCATTTTTGAATCAATCGGCAGCTGCGACATATCTGTTATATACAGTACCTGATATCTTCTCTGTGTATGGCAGCTACAACAGACTGGATGGTGCAGTTCTCACGTGTTAATCTTAAAGACGTCTCATTAAGTGCCTTTTAAACAGGATCATCCTTCTATCTAAACTCGAATCAGATTAAATCTCGACGATTGCACGTTTGAATGGAAACGCTGAATTATAGAGCTCGATGTAGAGACGACGGGTACCTGAAAACACCCGTGATACCTGTCTGGAGTAGTGGGAATAACCGCCGGCTCGTAAACACAGTCAACTCCTGTAATCGGACGTACACCCTCCATGTGAAATGTGCTGACCTGTAAAATCCCATCTGTGGGCCCTGCAGCACCCAACTCAAACTGGGGCTTTCCCATGGAAACAAAATGGCATAAAAGAAGTAACATGGCATGTTTTGCTGCAGGAAACCCAGGAATGTTTCTCTGCTGGTCCTGGCGTCTGATGGCAGATTGTGTCCGTTTGAAGTATTCCCCTTCCAAGGCTGTGGCCAAAGTAAATACAAGCGGGCCACTCTCTCGACCTCCATCAAACACATCACTCAGAAACAGCTGTTACCATTTAGTTGGAAAAACCACCGACATTCCTCCCCTCAAAATGTATATGTGACATGTGAGATAGCAATCAACACACACATTCTTTGAGTGTGGTTACACACTTGCAATTTCTTCCCCCTACAAGTGTAAACATACCGGGTCCACCGCTGACCAGGTTGAAGCTACGACTTTAGGATATTATTTAGCTGTTTCTTGCACAAACAACCCTACGCTGTGATTATGTCTTCTGGTTTGTTGTCGTTTCGTGCAGTCGGCTGCTTGCAGTTCTGCTCAGAGTTCATTGTTTGTCTATCAGCGGCGAGTAGATAGAATTAAGTACATAATTTCATAACAGAAAACATTCAATGGTATTTTACCAAACAAAAGCATCTGTTCTGTTGCCTGAAATAACTGTCATCAGGAATTTGATAAAGGAAAGCACGCTACACACGTGCAAATTCACATTGAACTCATTCCGGACGCAGACTACCGGAGGTCTGGTTGGACACGAGAAGAGAAAACATTCAAACCGCTGAGGCGTGACTAAACGTCTGGTCGTCTCTCAGTCATTTAAAGAAGAATGACACGGCCAAAGAGTTACTGATTTACCGTTCTATCAAAAGCCAGTGAGGATGTGGCCTCTTGCCAATCCCCTGCTTCCCATTTTGCTCTGCACTCCCTGGCCATTCAGATGTCAGACTGATCTCGGTAAAGCATATGGGGTTCTCCGGAATCCATTGTGTGCGATTTGCTGAACACAGAAGTAGAAAAATCGGAAGAAAATGCCTTCAGGATGTGAGTGGCACGATGAAGCTCAGTCCTCTAATTCAACATTAATGAGAAAGTGCGGAAGTGTCAGCTGATGGCCGACACGTTTCTTGTACATCTTATTCAAATTACTTATATCATTTGGCAAAAAGAGGGACTGGTTGAATAACAAACTAACATCACTGGGTAGAACATTTCACAATTCAATATTTGTTATGAAAAAACATGTTAAGAAAATGTAGGATTTACTTGTAAGACGTAGTTATTATAGATTAGTTTACAGTACAACATTGCATATTGATGTGTACTCAGTGTGTATATTCATTCAGATTTCAACAGCAAAAATGTCCCCTGTAAATAATCATAAATAAACACTTGCAAATAGTTCCTAAAAACCCTTGTGGACGTAGATTAAGAGGCTCCATGTTGGAATATGTCTGAGAGCTGAAGGAAACACAGATGTATTCATATTGCAGCGCTTCTTGGGTGTCCTGACTACACACAATAATAATCTGTGTAGAAATAGTGTTTATTTTAAGTCTTTTTAGTGCTTACACTGCCTGATGGGATTGCACTTGTTGTGTTTTAGGAATTCCACTGAATCAACTTAGTTTAACTTTTCATCGGACCCACCCCTAAGTCTTGTGCTGGGGCGGTTTCATTTGTCATTTCCAAATGCATATCATTTAGTTAAATGGACAATTGATCTTTGCAGAAAAACAATCTAAAGTCAGAGTCCATAGGAAGTCAACAACTTTGCCACAACAACCCCGTGAATGAAATATTGCAATGGTCTCCGTGGGGTTGATAACAGCTACTCTGACTGGATTCCATCGAGAGGGATCCTGGAAGACCCCGAACAGCTGAACAAACACCGCTTCATTTATCGTAACTGAAACCACAAACTCATCACTCACAACTGAGGATAAAAGTCTCATGTGTGATATAGTGCGATGGATTTCTGCCGGGATGCAAACAATAGAAAACTCATTAAACGCGACAATATACGACTTTGACGCTGAAAGGCTGATTCGGCTCATTTGAGCGCTCTTTCGGCGGACTGGGCGGCGAGTAGAGGTTCAGTGTGCTCCGGTAGCCTAAGTTTGTGTGGTATCCCATCCTAATCGATATGCAGGGCTGAGCGGAGGGGATGTGGACACAATTGACCGCTCCCTAGCAGGAGGGGAGGGGTGAGTCAGCAGTAGACAGCCTGAAACGGCCGGATGGCCTGTCTGTGACCCACAGCACATTCCCTCCCATGGTCTGCTGGTCAGGGCACCGGCGTTTCACTGGGTTAGTACAGATACAGACTGACACGCTAATGTTGCTAGTGCTCATTATTCTGGACAGTGTGGCCACAACAGATCGCAAAGGACAAAGTGACCTGGATGAAAACCTGGATGGCAGAAATAGTGCTGTACTGTATTCCTTCACATTTTAGGCATGATCACAAATTTTTCTGTGGTATTGCGCGTACTGTACTGACCATGAAACCCAATGAGAATACATTATGTGGGGGGTAAACCAATGGAAATAACCAATGGAAACAGTATTTGACATGTGTAAATAATTTGTATTGATAAATCAATAATCCACACAATTGATAGGCCCCAAAAGAGTGTTACATGTGTTTGCATTGCATCCTACGGGGTGACATCAACACCTTTCACCTCGTTCTGCAAAGAGGGCGTGTAACTGAGTCATTTGACACTAAACACACTAAAGGTACAGCCAGGAAACATTTACACAAGCTGAAAATGATAGAGAACGTCATCCCATGGCCTCTTTCTTATGAAAACACGACATAACCGCTCCAAGGACACTTCCTGAGGAATCTTGTGTGACACCAAGTGCTTTCTATTGTTTCCGGTCTATTTTCAAGCACCTTTGATTTGAATGGTGGTTCCTTTTATTTTTTTTACCCACTGTGGAATAAATCATATCAGTCCTGGCCAAAAGTCACCAAAAAGGAAGGCAGACCCCCATTACTGCTGCTTACACAAAGAAAAACACCCAGCAAGTCCTGTGCTTACCAGCAGGACAGGCAGCAATGCGACTAATTGATCAGAAACAAAGCATGCATACGACCTAGATCATTGAACTGTGCAGTCATTTGACGATTTGCTACTCCAGGTAACATGTGCCCTTTCCATCCTGGCGTCAGGTGCTGCATCGGAGAGGTTGTCTGGGGTCGTGGGAATCATGTCAGCCTTCTGTCTGCCACTACCTGGAGCAGTTCTTCATGAGCAGACATGACAGAGAATATATATGTGTTGAGCAGACAGTCAAGGACAGGACAGGACTGAATGTTTGTGCAAATGTTCAATGCAATGAGCAATGGACCCTTTTGACCCTGTCGACTTTCACATTACACTTTGTAACTTGAGAGAGTTGCTGCGCAAATATGCAGAAGTAATTACGATTATTATCATTACATATCTAAACGTCAACACTGACTGTAAAATGATAAGAATCTTCTCCTCTATCTCTCCTCTTCTAATAATATTAGTTTTATATGGATTCCCTTAACTCATCTGCATGGTCACAGAGTGAACCAGTGATTCATCAAGCTGGGGAATAAGCTGAAGTTGTGCTATGAAGGATGCTCGTCTGGGAAGAGAAAGGGGCAACTCTGTCGTCTACCACAGTGCTGTATTTACAGCAATCTAGCCAGGGTTCATAGACATGCAAGTCGAAATACCTGATGTGGTTGGATGATTTTTATGGTGCTTTTAAGGCTTTCCCAGAGTAATGGAACTCTGGGGAGCACTGAGTTGGATTCCTTTTTGAGCAGAGGGGCCTCAAATAGGAATCCGGGGATCTGAACACATCTGATATGAATGAACGGTGCAACAGACAGAGCTGCTGGGATCAAACCTTCTCAGAAACTGACCGAGGAATCATTCTGGAGGTCCAGGCATCAGCCACATGCTCCGTTTGCCTCAAGACTGCCCGATTTTGCGCAGTTGCATTTGGAATGTAGGCTTTGCTCACGCTGTTGGGTTAAAATAACAGTGATTACAGCTCTGGTTCCTGCACGGGGGTGCTGCACCCCGGAGAGGTCGACTGTGGGGGGGCTAACCAGAGAGAATGTACTGTATGTAGCCGCTGACTCTAAATGAGTGTCTGTGGTACGGTGACGACATCGACGGTGTTGGCAGTCATCCAGCTCCCTGTGATAACACATCGCCATTATAAAAACAAAGGATGGCTGCATGACAAGGTAAGGTAAGGGAGCATGCTTAAACGACCACATGATAGGGGTGTAACGGTACGCAAAAGTCACAGTTCAGTACCTACCTCGGTTTTTAAGTCACGGTTCAGTACGATTTTGGTACAGTGGGAAAAAGACATGCATAACGTTTCTTTTAATCTATTATTAAGTTATAAACTTGTAAACTGCTAATTGGCCATAATCTCCTGAACAATAAAAACATACCTGGTCTAGGTATTTAAAATAAAATGACAGTCAATACTGCTGAAACCCCATCAGCGATGTCTGTAATGAAGCATGTTGGCTTAGGCTCAGTAGCCATAGCCGCTATTAGCATAACAAACAGGTAATGAGGGACTAGCTTAGTACAACACAAACCATCTCCTTAACATCAATATAACC
>CABFOS010023127.1:5614-16236 GCA_900660315.1 Diretmoides pauciradiatus | reverse complement strand
GTTCATCTACCTCGGGTCAATTGTCACAACCAACGGCAACCTAGCAACCGAGATAAACAGGAGACGTGCTCTGGCGGCCAGTGCCATGAAAACTCTCTGGAAGCCACTTTGGAGACACCACTCCATCTCAAGAGAGACCAAACTGCGGGTCTATAACACCTCAGTCCTTTCCATCCTCCTCTATGGAGCAGAAACCTGGCCTCTCAACAAGACCTTGGCAGAGAGAATAGATGGCTTCGACAGCAGAGCACTGCGCACAATAGAGGGGATAAAGTGGCATGACCGAGTGTCTAACATCTCGCTCCGGGAGCGCTCCCAACAGCCTCCCGCGTCCCGCTTGGCAGCACAGCGCCGAATGCGCTGGTACGGACACGTCAAAAGACTCACCCCCCCCCCCCTACTCACGCCATCCTCCACTTCGATCCTAAATCTGCTGGCTGGAAACGCCCCCGTGGTGCCCCCCGCACTCGTTGGATAGATACCGTCACCAGGGACCTTCACCAACTGGGCCTGTCGCTGGATGAAGCTGAGCCCCTAGCACAGGACCGACCCAAGTGGAGAAGACTGGTGAATCTGATTGGCTCTACGCATGGCGACGCCCCCGCCGCCGAGAAAGAGGCCCGATGATGATGTTCATGTGCTTACTTATTTTCTAAAAGAAGCTGTGTAGAAATTGAAACACCCGTACATCCACAAATTTTGATGCCCCAACAATGCCTCAATTGGAGTTTGCCTGTGTTTAAATGCATTTATTTCTTATTTCAAGATATACAACATTTCTATATAACTTATTATTTTGTAGTTACAGTTCAATTCAACTTCTGTGGACCCCAGGAAGAAAAAACACTACTGTGAGAACAACTAATGGGCCTCCTAAATACTGGTAAACATAAACATAAACAATTATTGTATCCATAAACTAAAGACATCAAAACTGATCTTTACTCAAAAGCGGGGTATCATTGCTAGTACTTGCAAGATGAAGAGAGCAGACTGTGCGAAAGCTGGCCAGTCCAGTGAGACAGAGGCTTGTCTTTAGTCAGAGTTGAGGCAGAGACAGACACCCGAGAGCACCCAGAAGGAATGGTGTATGGTAGTTGACAGGTCAGCCTCAAACACCAACCCCACACCCATAGCATTCCTCCGCATGGATGTGGTGTACACTGGTGTCCGCAAAGTATTCTGTGGTACAAAATGAAAACAGTAAAGAAACAAAAAGTAAAAAAACTTGTAAAAATGAAAGGGAAAAAGAACTTTATCTATCTATATAGGCTTATAGGAGTGTCTGTGGTCCACACCTGTAATCTGAGGCGGCGTGTCTCTATTGGGATGACCTTCAGGATGGGCAGTGGGACTACCAGAACTTTGGGTTTGCTTCTTAGTAGACAGCTCTTCTCTATGTCCCAGTCTGCTCCCTCCAGATACAGGCCAGACACAAAGCAGCCTGCAGGAAAAAATAAAATCATCAGCCTCCGCACCGTAGTGTTATGCTGGGGAAATTATAGTATATGTGTACAGTAATACTGGAAATGGTAAGGAAATTGTTACCCTGTCCAGGGCTCTCATTGACTTCATCCTCATTGCGGTACTGGGTCACCTGTGTGTAGAATGTAGAACCATCTAGAGGCCAATCGTTCTTCCTGCATGTGGCTTGGACCAGGGCAGTCAGGTAGGACTCAGGGATATGGAGTCCCGACAGCCACATCACCTTCGGCTCTCCCTCATCCACCTGGTAGACACACAATGCACAAGAGAAGATATACACCAGGAGACATAAAACGATACACTCTACCATTTGGAAATCCTTGTGTAATGCTAGTATACTGTAGATGCCTATATAAAAAGATGTCTGTAAGAGTGTGGCCCCGTCCCTACCCAAGAGCTATACTGTTTATAGCGCCTGTTGAAATGAATCATCCAGTTGCCTAGGGACTTGAGAGTGTCGGGTGCCAACTTCCTCCAGATGGCAGGGATATGGCCATTGAAGAAAGCCTGAGCAACCTCATCCAGCTCACTGCTCATCCCCACTTCACCAGCCAAGGCCTATGACACACAACACAATTACTATAGATCTAAACCTGGGTGATCTTCTCTATTTGATTTCTCAGTATCTTTCTTTCCACAGACCCTGCTCCTCACCCTCTGAAGCTCAGCCAAAGAGCGTTGCATGCGGACCACCAGTTTGTTGAAGCGTTCTAGTTCCTGTAGGAGCACCACTGTGGTGGGGGAGATGTCAAGGCCAAACTTCTTACGGATCACATCCAGGTCAAACACCTTGGGAAGCTTGTTCTGGATGTCTTGGGCCACCTGGCTGATGTACTCATCTCTACTGATGCCTCCACCAGACTCACCTGAAGCATGAGAGGATATTAGTGTGTTCATGCAATAAAGGAAATTGAATTTAACAGCAGGGTGACAGAGTGAATCCTATCCTTCCACCAGAGAACATAGGTTCAAACCCCCATAACAGCAAATTTCCCCTAGGGGACAATAAAGAGCCATCTAATCTAATCCAACCACACACCCTGGTGAAGTGTCCTTCAGCAAGACACCCCAGCTCCAGGGGTGCTGTTCTGTAGCTGACACTGCACTCTGACCTCCATATCTAGGAGGGCAAGTGAAAAGATCAATAGAGTATCACAAAAAAAAGGAATTAGAAAGAGGCAGGAGAGCCAGAACATGATAAATTACCAGTCTGAGGCTGTAGCTCGATTAGATGAGTCCACATGTCTCTGGCTGCCTGTGTGTAGTATCCTATCTCAGCATTGGAATGCAGACCAAGCACCTCTGGCGTGTTTGCCAAGGGAAGCTTCTCAATCTCCTCTGTAACACAAAACATGGCAGTCAAAGCTGTGATGACACAGAGATTAAATGATCTGTTATACTAGGGCTTTGTTATACTAAATGGACTGTATTTGTATAGCGCTTTTATCCAAAGCGCTTTACAATTTATACACTTCACATTCACCCATTCACTCTCACATTCATACACCGACTGCGGCAGCAACCATGCAAGGCACCAACCTGCTCGTCGGGAGCAGTGAGGGGTTCAGTGTCTTGCTCAAGGACACTTCCACATGCTACCGGGAGGAGCCTCGAACCGGGAACCCTCCAATTCCCAGGCGACTGCTCTACCAACTGAGCTATTGCCGCCCCTACTCCATACTAAGAGAACCATAACAACAACTGACCAATATATGTTTCCTTGAGCCCGTTGGGGGGGAGCCTGTAATCCACATCTTTGTTGCGGAAGAAGTGAAAAGGCCGGAAGGTGTAAAAGAGGTGGTCTCCTAGGTACTCATCCATGTAGACAGTCAGGATCCTGCGGTCAAAGCTATCTATGACTCGCCCACCATACATCACCTATGAAACGTAGTAGACACACTTAAGTTAAAACAACAGCTAGCAGGGCTGTGGTGGTCAGAGGATACCATATACATTTTTATATAGTACAATGAATTTAGCCAAACCTCTCCAATCAAGTATTTAAGACTTCCCCAGGGAATCTCATCATCTCCTTGATTGTGTGCTTTGGTCAGATAGGTGTCCAGGATCTCTATACATACCTATAGAGCACAGTTACATTCTTAAAACATAGAAGAGTGAGGTATACAATAAAATAAGGTCACTGAAATTGACAGTAGCAGCCTAAGAAAATGAATTATTCACAATATAAATGACTTATGTGCCACTTACAAGGAAGTCAGACTCGTTGAAGTCGTAGGGGACGTTCCAGCCAATCTTGCCATACTTGCGCCTCTCTTGCACCACGGCATGGAAGAAAGTCAGAACATAGACTAGGCTGCGGAAGGTAGGGTGTGGGCAAGTCATCAAGGTCTCGTGGGAGATCTTAGAATATGAGGCTCTCATGTTCAACTTCAGACCATTGGGAGGCTCTGTCACTACCTGGGCAATCAAAAATAAAGTATTAAAGGTGCTTGTAAACACGCTCACTGACAACTGTCAAATCCTATTTTTTAAATTATCTAAGTGTCTTAGGAAGTGTTTGACCCCCCTATTCCCCCTTCACCTTTAGAGACTTTTGCAGTATACTGATGGGAAAGTTCTTGATGGGGTCAGTGGTGAGCCATAGGCGGAAGTCAGGGTGGCGCTTGGTGATCCTCTCCAGGGACTTCTCCAGCTCTTTCAGCCAATTTACCAGCAGGTGGCAGTTCTGTAGCATCAGCCACTGACCACGGTACACTGCCGTCTCCAGCCGCTGCAGCGCAACCTTTACCACACATACAGGAAAAAATAGCTCTATTCAACTCAGCGAGAACATGTTTGACTGCTTGATTCCTATGTTTCTGACACTTGATCAATCTAAAAGCTTCATTGCTGTGATTTGGAAAAGTGCTCTTTGGTACCTTCTCTTGGCCCTGCCCCATAGCAAGGACCTTGAGCTTGCTGCCTCCAAAGCCTGACCTCTCCGCTAATTTCATGAGGTCACTAGCTGGGTCAGAGCCAGGACTCAGAATGAAAATGATGGGGGAGCTAGATGTGCTCTGTTCATAGATGGCATCAAAGTTGATCACTGGAGGCTGCACATATCTGAGCAGAAATAGGAGTAAAGAGGTTTAAGAAAAGACAAAAACGTAAGTATTGATCACTGTATGTTTGGTAATGTGTTTTGGAAACTTCACCAATTTCTTTGTCAACGATGTTATGTGTATCTTTTAATGCGGGGGTTTTCAAAGTGTGAGACTGTGGGCCTCCCCTCAGACAACGCTTTGACATAACTTCAGACTACACTAGATACATGAAAAAGGTCTGTCCTAAGACATTTATTGTTTTCTGACTCTAGGAAAGTGGGAAACAGTAAAATTCCCCCAAACTACTGAATCTCTGAACTATCTCTTTAACCAAATCACACATTTAGGCTATTCTATGTCATCTCCTTTTGATAACTAAAGTAATATTTTTTCACTTCCATTCACTGAGCCTCCCCTGAAACTGTCTGGAGCCCCCCTGGGGAGGCCCACCTCACATTTTGAAAACCTCTGTTTTAATGCATTAAGGGAATACAGAACTCACTTTTCACCCATGGTGACAGTAACATAGTCAGTGACAGCTCTGTAGACTCTATCAAGGCGGAAGCAGCGCAGCAACAGCAGCTTCTGGAATGCTGTTAGGTTCTCCTTATACTTCAGGAGGAAAGGTGCCTGCTCTGGTCCATCCAGGTCATACCACTGAGGACAAAATTAACAAGGGTTAAGCCTTCAAGCCATTAAAAAAAACGCCTAGTGAGTCCTGTGACTAGAGTCACTTACAGATTTCCAGTCATTGGGGTATTTTTCCACCTCATCAGGCAGAGAACCAAACTGCTCAGGGAAGAGCTCTGCTAGTTTCACTATGTCCTCCCAGCCCTGATCTGGAAGCCAGGTACACAGCTTTTTGCGCTTGCTCTTTTCCAGGGAGAGATTTCCTTTACATATGAGGGAAAAAGAAATTCTGCTTTACTAAACAGTGTGTGTGTGTGTGTGTGTGTGTGTGTGTGTGTGTGTGTGTGTGTGTGTGTGTTTCCATGTGATCATTGTGGTCTTAATTTGTCAGAGGACCTCTATATAGCTATTGTCATCTCACCCTTGAGGAAGAACTCCAACTCCTCTTGAGGTGCCCTCCCCTCTCCCTGCTCAATCTTTATTGTCATGTTGAAGGCGAAGAGCAGCTTGTGTCTCTCAAACAGACCTTAGGACACAGTTAGACCAGATATTAAGATGTAGAAAGTAATCTTAAATAGTTACAAATCAAAATCAAAATTACTTAATCGGTTTACCTGTGCAGCCATAGTTATAAACATTACGTGTCAGAGTGTCAATGATGTTCTTCAGCCTTTTAGGCAGCATGGAGTCTGGCAGGGATTTGCGCAGTGAAAAGTCAAACACTTCCAGGTAGAAGGCTAGAGAGTATTGGTACATGCTGTTCACCAGAGCCATTTCTGCCAGCACAAAAAACAGGATAGCGCCACGCTTGGCAACAGGACGGTAGCCGTCTCTCAGCTTATCAATGTCCACCGATGTCTTCTCAGCCAACTTAAGTTTCTCAAATACCTGAGGAGCACAGAGTCATAAAGACAGGTTTTGATGACTTTAATGTTCTATTATACAGTGGGTAGTTTCAGACAATCAATCTGATTGGTCAAAAATGCATTCCAAACTTGTATTAGTTATTAGTTGTTATTGGTTGCAAGTCTTGTGGTAATTAAGGAGCAAGTTAGTGATCTGTTTTGTTTTCCCACATTTTTTCTTCTTGTATGTATTGTATATTTGCTATGTGTGTATGAATGCTCCTATGTATCTATTAGGGATGTACAATATAGAAATTTTGGCCGATATCTGATAACATGGTCATATCAACCGATATCAATACGGATATTGCATATTGATATCTATCTGATAACGATAAAGCATTTTTAAGTAATTATCGGCTGATGAACGATATATCGTGCATCCCTAGTTACTTATCACCTATGTGAGTTACTTCGGATAAAAACATCTGCTAAATAACTGTAATGCACTTTGAATACAACATTGGCTGCGTTTCCCAGTTAAGGATCTTAACTTAAGAAGGATCTTAACAGGGTGTTAGGTGCGCTAAGAAGCAATCTGGGAAACCCGTTTGCTTCTTACGGGAGGCCTAAGAAGGATCTTAAGAAGCCCTTAGCGCTAAGTTCTTGTTAAGTGAATCTGGGAAACTCGGCCAATATTGTCTGTGTACATGCATTGGTAACTATTGTGCAATAGTGATAATATCCTTGAAGACCTGTTTTACTATAATCATTGGTACTTTGGTGCAACCAACAAGTATTATTCCTGTTATGAATGACAACAATTATGCATTTCAACCCAATTGCTCTTCCTCTAGGAGTGACCTGAGGCCAGGCTGTAGACAGACTGACCTCACTGGCTTTCGACTTGGTCTCCTCCAGTGTGTGGACCAGGTCTGTGTTGTCCAACATGTTGCCTGTGGATGTGGCCAGCTCTCTGAGCAGGGAATCCTCCAGGTCCTTCAGCAGCTTCTTGTTCTCACTTGTCTCTTGGATCAAACGCTCACGCTGCTCTTCCAGCTCCTTCCTCTCAAAGCCCACAATGACGCTCAGCAACTGGTCCTCCAGACCGTTAAGCGTCACTACAAGTAACATAGAAAAATTGATAAGACACAGAAACAGTTTTTAGCGTCTACAGTTCAAAAGTCAGTGAAGAAATTTGGTTGCCATACGGAAGGCTCTCACCAGTATAGTTAATGACCATGGCTTTCCCAAACACAGAGGGCGAGTACTTGGGGTTAGCCAGCTTGGTGTTAAGATAGAGTTTAAAATTGGGGTCATAGTCCACCTCCTTGTCTCCCAGCACAATGACCTGCCTGCCCTCTGTTCCTTTCACGTTCTTCTCCAGGACATTGTCAATTACAGGGTCAATGTACTCATCCACATCTTGGAAAAGGAAGGGGAAGCCATGCTTGATGGCCATCTCTAGCTGCTTCAGGAAGTCTGGATCATTGAAGGAGGAGATCTGGTGGAAAAGGATGAGCATGAGCATGAGCATACATAGATGGAATTTTCTTTCACTATCTGAATAGTCTGCCACAAAAACCTTTTGTACCTTGAGGTTATTTTTCTCCTCCTTCTTCTTAATCCAGTTGAGGGCTTGCTGTTGGGGGTCAATACACATGGGGAATCGGCTCGCTCTGGTGGTGAGGATTCCATTCTGGACCGACAGTTCATCAGGAGGCAAGCCCTCTGAGCCCCATCTGTCACACAAGGTTTATTTAACACATGACAGGCTCCCTAAACCTCATAAAACCATCGAAGTATAGATGAAACAAAAAAAACATCCACTAATATAACATACCAATCACTAAAATAACATACTCCAGGATAAATTCCATCGCCTTGCATTTTGTTGATGTCCTACTCTCATCAATAAACTCCCATAAATATTTCACAACCTTTTCATCCTTATCAAACTACTCAGTGACCACTTGCGCCCTGCGTAAGGAGGCATTATCATTCTGGAAAAGACGGAATTGTGGAAGGGGTTGAGCCTGATAACAGAGTCAATCAGAGTAGCAGTAGGGTGCTATAGTGAGTAGCAAGACCTCCCTGGGTTCAAGCCCATGCGCCAGCGAGCATATGTCTTGCTGAAGTACCCTTGAGCAAGATAGGTAATGCTCCAGGGGTACTATTTTTTAGCTGATGCTGTGCTCCCTGTGGAGGGAGACAAGTGAAAATAGAATATACCACCAGGGAGTCAAGTATGAGATTATTTACCAGAACCCTGCTTTTCATATACTGTGAATCCCTTATTTACTAGCATGTTTTTATTATTATGTGGCACTTCTCTATATATTGTCTGCTACTATTACAGTCAAACTCAAAACTTAATTTATTCGCAACACACAAATGCGTATGGAATTTCTCTGTTTTGTATTGAGAGCACACACTCCTCCTTACCTGCTGACTTCCACCTCATCGGTCAGCAGGTTCTCCACTCTGAAAGGCTGGCTTAGGGGGATGCCTCTCTCCCGTATGTCCTTCTCCCACACCTGGTACACCATCTTATTCCTGAAGTCCCAGTTGAAGGCCCCCTCGTAGCTCAGGAACGCAGCACAGAGCAGGCAGTCACCTAGGAGACGAACGCGCCGCTGCTTCAACTCCTCCAAATCAACTGTCCAGCTGATGATGAGGAGCAGGAAGAGGAAACAGAGGTAGCAATGAAGAGAAGTAAGTAGAGGAGGTTGCTCATCTAACCCCATCAACTATAGGTTCCAAATGAGAGCCATATCAAGTGAATCCATGATCTATCCTTCAGCCTCACCGCTCGTTCTCAGAGCCCAGGCCAGAGATGAGTTTGTCAGCAGCTATCAGCCTCCTCTCCATTAGCTCAGCCTCCTCCTGCAGCAGCTGTTTCTCTGACATGGCAGCATGGTACTTGTCCCCCAGCGCACCCAACTCCTTCTGGATAGTACTCAGCTCATTCTGGATGCACTCCAGCTCCCGTTTGCTCTGGAAGAAGTTCTTTTCTAGACGTGCCACCTAACAAAAACATCATGTCCAGCTGTTTATTCTCTGTTGTGATGGATACAGTATGAGACAATAGTAGATAGATAGTAAGACAAACAGACAGACCTTCTCTCTTTTGGGTTTTATCTCCCTAAAAACTTCACAGTAACCCATGACAGCCTGCACAAACTTGAGCATTCCTGAGCCAGCCTTACTGATTGCCTGCATCTCCTCAAAGCTACAGTGGAGGTTCTTAAGGAAGCCTGGCCAGGAGAAAAGGCAGGGAAAATACTTGTCAAAGCCAAATGTCAACATCATATAAATGGTTATCAGTGTTAGTATTTGGGATACTTTTGGTATGAGTGCAGGGTTTGAAGCCAACGTACCTCTG
This sequence comes from Diretmoides pauciradiatus, assembly GCA_900660315.1. Lineage (NCBI taxonomy): Eukaryota > Metazoa > Chordata > Actinopteri > Trachichthyiformes > Diretmidae > Diretmoides > Diretmoides pauciradiatus. Next base: position 6,844 of record CABFOS010023127.1, on the reverse strand, counting down.
ACAGTCTTGACCTGGTTGCGATTTATGGAATCACAGTCCATCTCCATCAGTACGCGCAGGAAGTTAGCCTCTGACATCATCGCCCTGGCTGACTTCCAACTGATCTCATTGTTGCCACGCAACACCAGGACGCATTCACACACCACCTGCACCTGTTTGGGTGGCTTGGCAAAGGATCTGCACAAGAAGAGACCAGCAGAACAGCAAGAAAAAGTAGACATAGGTATAGATGAGAAATAAGAAAGCTTTTAGGCAAAACATGGGTGTCAGCATTACAGAATTCATCATCTTGCCCCCATTGATTGCTCCCTGAGTCTTGAAAACTGTGTTCATTAATTCATACAAATTAATTTGGCCATCATCACTAGATATTTCAGTAACAGAATAAAGGATGCTTTGAATCAGAAGGTGGGAGCACCGAATCTCTGTAACGTCAGCCTTGTCCAGGTCTTGCAGGGCGATGCGGGCTGCCTCCAAGGCTGGCAGAGCCTCAGTCAGGGCACTCTCAGCATCTTCCTTCTCTACGGCTAACACCTTGTTCTGATCCTCAATCTCTTTGGCTTTGTCTTCTGCTAGAGTCTTCTTCTCCTCAGCTGGAAGCAGAAATGATTTAGATACTTTGGTCTGTAACAACTGAGATGTTGGATTTTGTACGTTTACTTTTTTTTGTCAGTCTCGATAATGGCAAAATAAAAAGTGCGTGTTCTTACTGACCCACAGTGGTGTTCGTGGAGATCTCCTCCAGCAGGACCTCACAGGCTGAGGACTTTTCTGCTAGAACCACCTTCTGCTCTGCCAGCTTGGTGTTGAGGTCAGCCAGCTGCTCACTGGCCTCCTCCAGCTTAGCCAAACCCCCTTCTAGACGCTTGCACTGAGCTGGGACAGGAGAGGACAACATGACTCTCATAAAACAAAAAGAACAAAAAAATTCTACTCTCTCATAACTCTCTCTCTCACACACACACACACACACACACACACACACACACACACACACACACACACACACACACACACACACATTGTGCTGTTTTAATGAGCTGACAGGGCAGAGCAGGTCCCCTTGTGTAGTGTGTGTTTGTGTGTGTGAGAGTGAGAGAAAGGTGTTAAAGACACAGGCCTCAACATGTCCTTTATCACTTACATCATGCTGAGGGTGTGTGTGTGTGTGTGTGTGTGTGTGTGTGTGTGTGTGTGTGGGCATACACACAAATGTATTTACATCTTGGC
>CABFOS010023113.1:7659-18179 GCA_900660315.1 Diretmoides pauciradiatus | reverse complement strand
CACACTGACAAATTATGAATCTTTATGTTCACGCCTTTCGCTCTGCAATCTTTATCATCCCCTCCCTGCTCCAGGACGAAGTCCAGGGTGAGAGGTTATGTTTTCGGTCCTGTCCGTTGGTCCGTTTGTTAGTCTGTGTACAAGATTACGCAAAAACTACTGCACCAATTTTCAAGAAACTCTGTGGAAGGGTGTAGTATCGACGATCCCATGAAATTTTGGGGCGGATCCGAATCTCGGGGCGCCGCGTAGGGCGCCACGTAAGGAAATGAGGTCTAATTGCTTAACGCATCATCCCATTTTCATAAAACCCGGTGGAGGGGTGTAGCACGGACCAAGGAAGAACCCATTACATTTAGGAGATGGTCCGAATCACAGGACACCACGTACACAGGAAGAGTTCTAATTCCTTAAGGCATCAACCCTTTGACATTCTACTTAATATGCATGTTGCCTAAGAGCCAATGGGCACAATTTAACATGGCCGCCACTCAAGGTCAACACAAGCTCGCGTCATCAGGAAGTGAGGTCTAATATCTTAATGAAGCATCCGATTTTCATGATAGCTGGTGGATAGGTGCAGCTTGGCCAAGGAAGAGCTGTTACATTTTGGAGCGGATCTGAATCACGTCACCGCATAAATTAGGCAACATGCATCCTGGGTGAAGGTCTGTGCTCTCTGAGCACCTTTCTAGTTTAATTACTCAAATGTTTCAAGCTTTCTTCATAACATCGATTTCTTGGATTATCATTGGATGTGCGTTTCAAGAGGTTCACCTGGTTCAAGTCCAAACGCCAAAACTGTATTAATTGTATTAAATTCGTGGCCTTTTACCAGACAATCAACACTACTAGTCTGGTAAATGCTGCAAGCTGACGACACTAAAATGATGCTCTTCTATAAGTAAATGACAGCACGCCAACACACTTCGTTTTTGCCTTAATTTTATTCAGCCATTCTTTCTTCTATTGCATTTCCACAAACATGATAGATTTTCCCCACACAGATAAAACAATCCCAGCCAGACAGCTCTGGCTCAGTAGATGTAGCTTTGGTATCATTAGTCAGTTTTGGTTTGTTATTGCACCTCACCAGATGCTACAGCTTGTCCTCAATGAGCCTCTCTGGTCTTTGAACCACCACTCCTGCAATCTCAGAACCCAGAGTCTATTATCAGTAACGATAGTAGACTCTGGGGGCAACTCCCACTGTGTCTGGGTTATCCGGTCTAGCCGGTGGATCCTAAGAACAACTTCCTTTTCCGGCCGCCGGTCATCTCGTTTTTAGCTGTTACGGTCATTTTTCATATCAAACTTTTGCCATATCCTGACAAACAAGCTAACACATCGCATTTGTCATGCAAATACCTTAAACAAAGCAATCGGACAGTAAAACGACCGGCAGATGACTGTTGCCCGGAAAAGGAAGTCACTATCCGCCGGTCGTTTTACAGTCTGAGTGCTTTGTTTAAGGTATTTGCGTGACAAACGTGATGTTAGCTTGCTTGCTGACAGGATATGGCAAAAGTTTGATATGAAAAATGACCGTAAAAAGTAAAAACTAAATGACCGGCGCCCGGAAAAGGAAGTCCTTGTCTGGATGTCCTGGCTAGACCGAATAACCCAAAACTGGTGGAAGTTGTCCCCAGAGGCTTGGACGGTCGTCGGACCGATTGAGCCTCTGGGTTCCAAGATTACTACTCCTGTCACTACCGATATATAAAAGTGCAATAAGTGAGATATTTACTGCACATTGTGTAAGATGACATCACTTCTATCAACTCCTACTTGTTGCCTAACGCCCCTTTAAGAGAGATGTACTGTTGATTCAGAAGCATGCTTGTCAGTTAGGATAGTACCGTATTTTCCGGACTATAAGTCGCACTTTTTTTCAGTTTGGCTGGTCCTGCGACTTATAGTCAGGTGCGACTTACATATCAAAATATATATAATTTAACATGTTTTTAAATGTTAATTCATTCTTGCTTGTTGGACTCGCTGGCTTGTTATGTTAATTTAGTATATTCAGCCTCCCAGGTACCGTAAATCCTCCAATTAACACAGGGTCCTATAGTCGCGGGGGTCAGGTTGACACTAACAAATAGACACCGGGTATAAAGAAAAATAAATTATATCCATGGGTTTTCAAATTAAAACTCCAAGGTGTCGCTACCGGGACCAAAGTCCGTGTGTTGTAGACACGTCATAGCACCACAGCAGCACAATCACTGGCTGACTGTCAGACCACCAACAAGCAAACTACATAGAGAAATCTGATGAAACTCACCGCTGAAGCTTTATACAAGTCCACAAATCGATTATATTCTGTTTATAGCGGCTTGTTTACGTTCCTTGTTACTCTGTCAGCTGCTCCCAAATATGTGCCGTGTCGACTGATGAGTCACCTGAACCAATAGAAACGTCCCAACATGTGGCCACAACCTAAGTTACATACACAACCAATGATGGTCAGAGTTGAAAGGAAGAGGCTGTGATCAGTTTCATGCTGCTATGGCGAGTACCGGTAGTTGTGAGTAAACGGGACTTTCAAAATAATGCGACTTATAGTCCAGTGCGACTTATGTTTTTTTCCTCTTCATGACGCATTTTTTGACCAATGCGACTTATACTCCGGAGCGACGTATAGTCCGGAAAATACGGTAGTTAGATGTTTTCTATGGATAATATAGAGGCACTTTATAGAACATGGAAGAAATTCCCCTTTAATGGCACTATCACTTTTACTCTCTAAGGAACACGTGCCAGGTGAAGTGCAAAAACAAACCACATTTGAAAACATAATAGATTCATATTAATAAGAGTCCATTGTCTACTGTAAGATGGATTCTCCCACAGCAGAGTAAAATTATAGACTGAGATGACAACAGATTTTGGAGGAGGCCATATGTGCAAAAAAAGGGCTGGTTACAATACATGGACCTCTTAGTCCAAAGGGAACACACAAAAATAACAATCGAAAAACATAGTGAGGCGAATCTCCTTGGATGCAAAGAAAAAAACCCCAGCTAGAAATTCAGCAGCAGGGATGTGATCAGGACACACGAGAATAGTAATGAACAGGAGTGTTGAGCCTGAAGAATCACATCCCTGGAAATCACAACTAGACTGTCTCATGTTTTCTTTCTTCCATTCCATTTTCTCTTCTCTGGTGTGTTCATTGGTCGGCTGCTTTTCTACTCGTTTCAAGTGTGTTTCGGACATTTGATTCAATGCAACTTCATTTTCTTTCAAAGTTAGAACGAATTAATAAATGTTGAAACTATTGCCGGTGTCCTGCAGGAACCTCGGCTCTCATCATTTGCTATTTTTCAGTGAAGGTCAAGACTGAGAGGAAATGTTGCTCACTGACTACACGGTCAGATTTTCTCCACGTCTCAGAGCCAACGCTTGTTCCTTGAGTAAATCATGGTTTCATTTTGCATGGAAGTGAACATGAAAGGAGCCCAACCCTTGTCTCAGACATTACAACTAGGAACAATGAAAAAAAGCATCACAAAGTTCTTTATAGTGCTGCTACACCTGAAAGGCAGCACAAGCAAAAAATAAGATCAAGTCAAAAAAATAGACAGAAAGGCAGAAGATCTAAAACAGACTACACACATCTATAACATCCCAACTAAAAACTACACTTCAAAATGACAAACGCGACAACACAGAAATCTAGGAACACGTCGTCTATTCCGCCGCCCGACAGAAAAATGGTTTGAAACGATGACACTCTTTGTGTATGTTCGATGTTGTGTACATCGGGTAATAAATATGTGGATAGAAAGCTCGATATAAAAGAGATCAGAGTTCAGCAGAGTAAAAAGACACCCGAAAGATTTGGAAAACAACGAGTGGCTGACAAACGCCACCGTCCAAAAACCGGATGGCCCGTTGTGTGTTTAAAAGACAGCATCAAACAATGCGTAATATATATATGCAATGCTATGTATTCGTTCACACTACGGCCTCTCCGACGTCACTGTCTGTCTGTCTGTGTGTGTGTGTGTGTGTCAGTAGTCTTAACATTACATTAACTTAACGTTGTATAGTTAACAGAACTCAGTGCTGGTCTCTTCTTGCCTTTGATCTTCAGGGATCCATAGCGAGCCTGGAATAAAATACAAAGATATTAGATCAAATTTGACTATATTATAAAATACTGCAACACATTTTAAATAAAAGTAGTGGCTTCAAATAACACACTGATAGGAAAAACTATATTTAAGTATCTATAAAATATTGAGGTTTTGCCATGGTTCAGATTGCAGAAAAGTAGGGATGCACAAAATTGAGATTTTGCCGGTAACCGATTATTTCCATGGTCATATCAACCGATATCGATACCGATATTGCATATTGATATCTGTCCGATAACGATAATGCATTTTTAAGTAATTATTGGTTATCAGATTATTTATTATTATAATTATCGGATATATTGTGCATCCCTACAGAAAAGCGTTTTAAAAAAAGAACATTTTTTTTAGATTTTGCTTAGAAAATTACATCATGTAGCGATGCAATTAGGTCACAGCCTTGTATGAAATAATGCTAGTTAAATATATATAAAAAAAACACTACTGTTTAAATGCTACTTAATATTGGACGGTGGCCATCTCTACCTTTTTTCAGAGTGTCAGAGCACCTATCGCTATCGGGATGTCCAGAGAAATTCAACAAATATAACAAAGGTTTTTTCTAAGCCGCATGACCTGATTTTATCTCAGCTCTTCTGTCTGTCACAGTACTGACACATTTTTGGAAAGGAAAATTCTCAATTCAAAAAATTCTCATTCAAATTATGTAAAAATCTGACTGTGCCTTTAGTATATGTGTATATCTTAGACTGGGACTAACACATATCTCTTTAGAATACTAATTTGAAGATTTTTAAACCCCCACTTTGAACCGTTTGTGTAAAAAGATTTCCTTTCCAAACCAGAATCTTAAAATCCTGTAAGGAAAAAATCCACTGACACATTTAACTTGAGCGTGTTATTATTACAGACTAACAACTCAAATAATGAAATGATGTCTGTGGCTGTGTAGGACATTGGAACAAGGCTCTTACGTCTTTGCGGACTCGAGATCGTGTGATCTTGACGCTTTGCGATCGCCTCAGTCCTTTCTGACTCACGGCCTCGTCCTCCGAAAACGTGGGCTCCGCCTCGTCGTCGCTCCTCTCCTCCTGGTCGTAGAAGTAATCTGGAGAGACACACGCCCACAATTCAGGAAACACCGAAACAAAAAAACGGACCCTACAATTTGGTTCTGGGTGCTAAAAGTAAGAAAAGTGGCTTTGCAGTTGCAACCATAACTCTCTCATGAATCAGGTCTGGCTCCATCATGGAGGTTTACTGGAGAAGTGGCCGTGTGCAAATAATGGATAAATATAGACCAGAGGTTTTCAAAGTGTGAGACTGTGGGCCTCCCCTCAGACAAAACTTGGAAAAAGCCCCCCCCAATTAGTTTACTTCGCTCGATTCCTGGATGCCCATGGGATCATGATTATGTTATTTGAACCCTAACTCCTTCTTTCTTTGTAAGCTGGCCAATTTTATTTTTGAGCGTCTACCCCTCCATAAAAACCTAGTGATAATACCATGTATTTCGTCCCAATATCTCGGAGGGGGTGCTAGAGGGAACATATAACGACAGAAATTGATTCTAGGAAGTGCGTTCATTTTGATTATTGAGATTCTGCCTGATAGGAAAATGGGTAAATTATGCCATCTTTCCAAATCAAGTACTACAGGAATTCTTAGATATTGTTTTTTTTTCTAAAGATGCAAATACAATTATTCCTAGGTATTTAAAGTGAGACACCACTGGGATATTGAAATTTTGATCATGATTATGTTATTTGAATCCAGACACCCACAGACACAATTGAGCCAAGATAGCCTAATATTGCTGTTTGACATAACTTTACTACACCAAAATACATCATGAATAAAAAAAAAAGTCTGTTCTTGAGGCATTTATTGTTTCTGACTCTGGGAAAGTGGAAAACTTTCCCCCAAACTACTGAATCCCTGAACCAAATTTCTTTATAGATAGAGAGAGAGAGATAGACTTGTGTTGTTGGTGTAGGTCAGTTCAGTAATGTTAAAGTGAACAGTGTAGATTAGAAACACCACAGAAATGAGCGTTTGGCACCAAAAATAATAATAATAATAATAATCACATGAGATTTACTACAGATGAACACTGACCATTGGCAGCGGTGGTCAGTTGATTCCACTTCCAATGTGTTGATTTTGCGTTTAAATGTAATTAGGGATGCACAACATATCAGCCGATAATTACTTAAAAAATGCATTATCCTTATCGGACAGATATCAATATGCAACATCGGTATCGGTCGATATGACCATGGAAATAATCATGGAAGTTATCGGACAAAATTTCAATATTTTGCATCCCTAGATGGAATGAACTGCCCTGAATTTCCCCCTGTCTGCTGTGTGGTGTGAATCCTGAAAGCCGCAGCTCCACTAGAGGTCAGTAGAGACCTAGTAGAGACCCAGTAGAGACCCAGTAGAGGTCAGTAGAGACCCAGTACACACACCCAGTACAGACCCAGTAGAGGTCAGTAGAGACCCAGTACACACCCAGTACAGACCCAGTAGAGGTCAGTAGAGACCCAGTAGAGACCCAGTAGAGGTCAGTAGAGACCAGCTCTTCCTGTTACTTGTTTTCTTCCCTCCATCATTGTTTATGGAGATACTGTAACTGAGCGGAAGGAATCAACGTCAATAACCTTTCAGGGATTAGAGGATTCTGTCCGACTGATCAATATCCATCTGTTATTGATGTCCGACACATTTCAGGAATGTCAATAATCTGTCTTATCCTCCTCACCAACAATGTTCATGTTTTCTATCTGGTCAGGGCTTGATTCTAAATTCTAATACCACAGTGCAGTGTGAACTGTGACTTCTCATGACGACCGTGTTGGTAGTCTCTCCGCTTCAGTACTTCACTATTTCCTTTTCAAGTGTTTGACTGAAACGAGGCATTCTGCTGGATTAGATTTTCTTTCCAGAAATGCTCCTTAGATACACTGAGGTGAACACTGTGTTGGCTTTTCATGGTCTAATGCACTTTTCCAACACTTATTCCACGACTACATAATTATTTCCCAGTTTGCCTTCCAGAAAACGAGCCGACTTTATTTAGACCTTAACGCTGAATTATAGCAGCACGGCACAGAGAAATCAAAGTGAGAATCTTGGTTGTTTTTGGTGTGTTGACGTTCCAGGGCTCCGGTTAGTAACACCTCATTAACCTGTCGATTTTCACTGGCTTTCATCTGGGAAAGTGTGTAACGCAACGGTAATGGACTCCGCTGCGCTAATCACCGGCGCGGTAACTTTATGAATGAGAAGATTTTGTTTATGTTTATGAATCTGGTCCTATATGCCTATATGTATTTTGTCGGATATTGCTACTGGGTTTTGTTTACCATGAAAATTGTTCTAGATGTTACCACACAGTCATGACATGTCATCTGAGTTCCTGAGAAAGCTTTGGTAACATGAGTCTCCAGTCAGTTTGAATGTGTTTTCTATCCAGTCTAGTTCTTTGGCCCGTTGCTGTTGCCACATCTGGAGCCCATTTAGAGAAAACATCCCAGTTTCCAGAGCTGGAAGCAACCAGCCACCTTTCCAGTGGGAGAGAGGAGAGAGGCTGGAAATGAGAGGGGAAGCCAGCTTCAAATAATATAACAAATAAGAATTCCACACGGGATCCAAAAAAACACTATTTGAATGTGGTTGGCTGTAGTGACATTAATATTATCGCAGAAATGTCCTAGCGGGGTGGGAATGCCTGGTCGCCTCTGTTTGGACCTGGACTAGAGCCTCGGCCCTGGCTGGCTCTGCAGTGGAAAACCAGGCTGGTCCTGTTTGGTCCCGTTGTAGAAATGAGACGGTCCAACCTCCCCCACCCTCCCCGGCTACCAGGCTGCTGCTTTTAAGGGCCTCGCATGTAAAGTCACATTCACCACGCCAAGAGGAAATAAAAATGACTGGAAATGCATTTGTAGACAAAGACGGACATTTTGCCTTCTTTTAACTTGGCAGAAGTTAGAGGTCGGCCAATAGTGGATTTTTTAAAGGCCGATATAATAATGATAGTCGAATAAGCCATAGCCGATTAATCGGCTTTTTCCTGCTCCAAACTATCATTATTACTGGTTTCAATTGGCAGGGTTGGCAGGGGGTATCAGGGTTATCCAGCTCTGGAAAGGTACATCACGGCGGCGATCAGACTCTCTTCCATCTTTACCGTGAGCAATTCCGTCCACGATGCAGCCGGTTGTCTACGCGAACGCGTGGTTAAACAGCAAGAATATCTCCAGCCTTGGGGGTGGTCTACACAAACAGGCTGAGTCAGTATAACAGAGAGCATCCAACCCTTTTCTCTTGAGCATGCATTATAATAACTCCTAACAGACATATCACAGGTTTGATCCCCACAACCAGTGTATTTATCACCAGCTGTGTGTTCTGTCCAAGTCTAAGCCTGAATTCCCATAGGAATACCATGTTACTATTGGGTTTTAGGGTGGAGTTTCTGATGTTTCTGCTCAGCCGGTGGAGAGATTCCAGTCATTCCGTTACCAGTCAATTCTGTGGTGAAATTCTCCAATTTCCTCTGGTGTTTGGGAGCGGATGGCTTTATTAAATTACGCTCTGTCTGACTCGGCCAAAAGCATCTTAAAGGGATAGTCTGTCTGATCTGCCGGGACCTGGGAATCCTTTGAGCTCCTTCAGAAAAGGGCAGAAGCGGAACGTGAGCTTTCGTTGGCGACGGTCGACGTCCGACGTGGTCTTGGGCTGCTGCTGATGGAGCTTTATTCCCATTCATAAGAGAAACTGTCTGTTCTATAGCCGGCTACTGCCAGATAATAGCAAGGATGGATGGCTTGAGTCAATAAGCTGTTGGCATATTGTTGCCAAGAGCTGAGGACCTCCGCTAAGGCCACCAGAGGGAGGGTTAGGTCACCCCAAAGCCCTCTAGAGCTGTAGGACCCCCTCCCCCCCCCCATCTCTTTCTCTCTGCTGGGTGACTGAGCAGAATAACTAAGGTGCTCTCTCCTCTCTCCGTATGCTGTCGTCGTCTACCTCCCTCCCCTCTGTCCGCCTCTTCTTCCAATACGGTTTGCTTGCTGTTTCACTTGTTCTCCATCCATCACTTCTTACATCTCCACTCTCCTCCCATCCATCTATCCATCCATTCCTCGGTCTATTCCTCTCTCCTCCGACCCTACTCTCTCTCTCCGTGGCTGGCCATCTGAGTGTGTAGGAGAAAGAGAGTGTTTGACATTCAACCAGCATCCCCACTAAACCTCATCTCATCTGTCTGCCGGGAAGCCCCCCCCCTCTCAGAGTGCTTTCATTGAAATGCCAGCCAGCCTCCGAGAGAGTGAGAGAAATGAAAGAGCAAGAAGGCAAGGGTTGTTGTCAATGATAGGCTAAGTGAGATGTTGATTATTGTTTTGTGTGTGTGTGTATGTCATTGAATAGGTAGCGTGGGTCACAGTTTTAAAGAATTACTGGTTTCAATTTGGAGTTTTACTGTAATCTAGTCTGAAAGCCTCTCTCACCACTTTCAGACCAACGTCCAGTGTCGGACCTGGGTTATTTCACGCGTGTTCAACCTGCTTTTGTCAATTCAAACCAAGCCAGTCAACACAGGTTAATCCCGGGTCATGACAATTCAGATAGGACCCGGATGACGAGCCGGCAGTGATGCATATCAATTAACTCACAAGCTGGGAATGGGCAGGGTTGACAACATGTCATATGCAGGGGAAACACTTCAGTGTTTTGCCAATGAACAGTGGATGGCACATTTTCGCATGTCACGTTCGACGTTGTACTTTAACTGATCGGCCCAACACTGCAACATCAAACAGCAAACTACTGTGAAGCCATTGATCCATGGCGCTACATATGTCCACTGTCAGCGTAGCGGCAGCATTATAAGCACACAGTGCTAGCATGCTAACGTTGCTCCTCAACGATTGAAGCTGTTATTTTTCTAATTTTGACAATCCAAACTGTGACAACACATTAGTTCAGGTTGTAAGGACTATGGCTGTTGGTAGTTGTTGTTGATTTTGTTTAAATGTGCTGAATTGTAATTTTATGGGTTATTGTTGTTCAGACGATTAAGCTAGCTAATGTGCTAACATCAGTACTGCAGCATCACCTGTTTGGAGTTGGGGTGTGTGTGTGTGTGTGTTTGTTCAATTCAATTCAATTCAAACAACTTTATTAATCCCACAGGGGGCAATTGATTTTGAGCAGCAGGTTGTCATGGTAACAAAGCTCCAATAAATACTTCATAATCAATAACAGACAACATCCTACACACCACACACACACTAAAGACTCAGTGTGGAATAAATAAGGAGGATAACAGCCTAGTAGCCTACAAAAACAAACAAAAAAAGCTACTAAAAACGTGCTTCAGCTATTAATTTAATTTATCCGTTTATT
>CABFOS010023109.1:4416-15769 GCA_900660315.1 Diretmoides pauciradiatus | reverse complement strand
CCTTCAGCCTCCGTCCGTTAGACAGGCAGGTAGTTAGACAGACAGGTAGTTAGACAGACATGTAGTTAGATGGGCAGGTAGTTAGAGAGACAGGTAGTTAGACAGACATGTAGTTAGACAGGCAGGTAGTTAGACAGACAGGTAGTTTAGACAGACAGGTAGTTAGACAGACAGGTAGTTAGACAGACAGGTAGTTAGACAGACAGGTAGTTAGACAGACAGGTAGTTAGACAGACAGGTAGTTAGACAGACAGGTAGTTAGACAGACAGGTAGTTAGACAGACAGGTAGTCTGTCCAGTCACGTGACGGTACGTAGACAGGCAGCCGGTTCATCCAAACATTGTATTCAGGTCGAATGTAATGATTGGACGTAGTTTTTCGAGTCCTACGCCCGCTAGAGACATCAGATTTTTTTCATTTTAGTATCAGATGTCTTAGATTATTGATCACCATCGGGATGACCAGAAAAATTAATCAAAGATAACAAAAAGTGTATCCGAACAAAGTCACAGACCCTGCCTTTAATGGCTAATCAGTAACAAGATGCACCATCCCTCCAAGTTTCATCAGAATCGGACTGGTAGCGTGGCGGTTATGGCCTTTCAGTGTTTGAAATATTGACCTTTAATTATACCGTTCCATCAGGCCAATCAGTGTCATTTTTTAAATGCCAAAACTATGGTGGCCAAGACGTGTCAAACTAACTGCATATCCAAAACACTTTGCAAATTTGAAAAATACAAGCGCATTAACGGGTAACAGAAACGCCAAAATCACAACACAAATGCAAAAGCCACAACTTAATGGAAGTGAGCAACAGATGTTGACAATGAAACGGGCGGACTATTATTAGATGGCAGAGTACATGAATATGAAAATAGACAGACATTGAACAATATTACTCATTTTTGACAATCCCATAGTGATAGTAATCATAGCTAGCGAACAACATTTCACGTACTTCTCAAACGGGGAAGAAATTTCCTCTTCACATTTATTTATTTGTTCTTCCTCATGTGCAGGCAATGATAGTCCACCTGTTTCATTGTCAACATACGTTGTTGCTCACGTCACTTCTGTTATGTTGTGGCTTTTGCATTTGTGTTGTGATTTTTTCATTTGTGTTGTGAATTTGCAAAGCGTTTTGGATATGCAGTTCGTTTGACACATCACCACTGTACAAAACGATGCGGAAATGGATCCTGGATTCTTCAAATTCATCGAGTGGTGCCGATCTTCCTGACTCTTCAGTCCAATAATCCACTTTGCAGATGAAGCCAGTAGTGAGGTGACACTGATTCAACATTGAATGTAACACTGGAGAGATGTACATAGATTAAAGTTTCTGATTACTCTCTCTGCCGTCACTCACATGGATATTTCTTATTAAGTTGTTTACACACTTGCGCTAACCTGTTAGTTTTCTCTACTTGTTTACACATCCTGGGGAAAAAAGTGATTGAAAAATGAAAGTGCTATAGCAACAAGCCGCAAATACACACACACACACACACACACACACACACACACATTTCTAATATCTTGTTTGCTATGGTAGCTAGTGACAAAGTGGTAAACATCATCATCCTGTCAGTCAGTGATTCACAGATCTGCCGTAGTAATTAGGTTGTGTTTGGGTGTGAAAGCTTGTTTTCAATCAGCCCCTCTTTTGAAATTGGCAAATGCCGGGGGAGAATATTTGTCTTGTTTCATTGATTCAACAGCACTAAATGCTTGGTCATTACTCCACAAGGGCCCTGTAATTGCAAAGTGCTGAGGGATAACTCGAAAAAGTAACGCCAAACAATTTCACCTTCCACTGAGAATGAGATGTTCATGAATCACAATGTCAGAAAATACATAAACAGAAGAAGTCATATGAAAACTGTCCTTGAGGTAGCTAATGATGAACTAAAGTTGCAGTCATTGGCACACACCGGATCTTTAGACCAGGGACATGGATAGCTTTGAGCGATTTGTCTGTCAATAGGGGGACTAATAATGACATGGTGAGGGATGAGAGAGAGATAGAGGATATATGAAATCGACACAAGGAGACAGACAAATAAGCCAAATTTCAGACTGAATGGAGACTGAATTTCACTGGATACTTGAACTCTGAATCGGTTTGGTCCTGTGTGTAGGTGGAAATTCATCACGATTCCTTTGTTGGTGGACTGTAATTTGTGTAAATAATCTTGACCTACTGACTGAAATCATGATACCACAAGATCAAGCTCGTCACATTTGCAAATGGCCCACTTGTAGTATTCCCTATATGGGCGATACTACAGTACGTGGTGCATTTCCCATCCACTAATACCATTCAACCCAGCAGGGAGATACATGTCAGCCATTTTGTGCCAGTTTCCCCATCAGTTTCCTTAAAATCCCACTCTCATACAAAGTTGCCTCATGCAGTCACCTGGCTTATCGTACACCCCCCCCCCTCTCATGGTCTCTGGGCCATCTTCATTACTCCACTCTCGTTAATGTGCTCTGAGAAATCCAGTTTCCAGAGAAATCCACCGTTCTGTTTGTCTTAGACTGATCCAATTGAGCCAAAATTAGATTATACCACTAAGGAGAAGGGGGACACTGATCTCAGAAGGATTATACGGGTGGGAGGATTGATTGCACTGCCAGCGCTAATCGTATGGATGGCAACAGAAATAAGTAACGGGAACATATTTCAGGATGTGATTTCAATTTTCCGTACTGTGGAATTCCACTGGCAGCCATTCCTCTTATAACACGAGCTCTCTTCAGTCCACTGACTCCGCTTTCCTGGAACAAATCTACGAAAATTCATTTGAAGAATTAACAATGTATAATTCCATCATCCTCATTCAACCTTTGCTGCCACACCTTTGTTCAGCCTCGGATGGTTTAAATAAAGATTAAACTTCCAGAATTGAAGATGTGTCTGTGTCCTGAATTAGCATTAGTCATTGTTAAATTCACCAGAACTATCATTCGCACAGAAAAAGGCTGAATCTCAGGCTGTCAATTTACAGTTCCCTTTCCTCTCATATTTCTTTCTCCCCTCTAGCCACACAGAGCTGTTTTACTGTAATTCTTCTATGCGAGTCGTCTTTGATTCCTGGGTTGATCAGCCTGCCGAGGTTTTGTTTCCATCCCAAAAAGCCCCGAATAGGGAGTCTCAGGCCTGATGATCCCCGCTATTCAAATCAAAAGGGGGGATAGCGGTACATCGCTGGACTTCGTCTCTGCTGTATTATTTTCATTAAGGTCACCCTCACTGTCAGAACCACTCAAATGAATTGCTTATTTCTTCCATAAACTTCCCCAAAATTATTTTTTCTATTTTATAGGGGGGCTGAGGGGAGAAGGGTGGAGCCACTGAACACCCGCAGGACCTCTGTTAGACGTTACTCATTAAGATCAGTCAAGGTCCTTTTAAATACTTTCATGTTGCCCCCTTACATATATATATATACACGGTTACACGCACACACAAGCACACGCACACGCACACACTTCCCTTATTAAAGGATTCATTAGAAATACTGCTATAATTTGAAGAGGTGGTTAAGAGTTCTGCCATGCAGAAGCCCCAGGCCCTTGATAAGAAAAGTCACATTGTCCTCTAAAAGTTGGTTTGCTAACTGCCCAACTACTCTT
Organism: Diretmoides pauciradiatus; assembly: GCA_900660315.1. Lineage (NCBI taxonomy): Eukaryota > Metazoa > Chordata > Actinopteri > Trachichthyiformes > Diretmidae > Diretmoides > Diretmoides pauciradiatus. The sequence goes on along the minus strand of CABFOS010023109.1, from coordinate 12,123 downwards.
TTCAATGAGAGTATCTAGATTTGCTTGAATGAATAAGCTATAGCGGTACATTTATTTTGTTGAATGTGTTTTTTTCCCTCTGTGATTCATGGCATTGATTGAATCTGCTATTAGTCTCTCATTCGTGTGTTTTTTTAACGGCCACGCAGAATTGGCAAGTCAAGTGTTTAGAGAGAGAGAGCACTTCAGTGGATGTTGTTTTGATGGTACTTCTGCTTGCCATTTGATTACGGTTCATAAACAAAACAATTGCCGACTTATCCTTACCAAGCACTTGCCAAACAGCTGCACAGTGCCACATTTTCAGAGCCATATCCCACTTATAGTAGATCAGACACTGATGCGTCAGTGTTCGATTCAAAATAGAACAGTACCAGCACTTTAGAGGGGATTTGAAGCTAGCCAGTGATTTGATTTTCATGATGCTGACACTGGGGGATAATGTTCAGTATGTCTTCCTCAGATCTTTGTCAGATTACCGTGGTCTGCCTTGGCTTAGCTGTCCTTCGATACAGTTTTAGGTCCCAGTCCAGATACCCAGGATGAAGTTGGGTGCCAAATTTTGTGTTTATTGTGTTATTCATGACCTTGCCTGAGGCTATCATTGTTGTGTGTGTGTTCTGTTTACCGTACAGTATATGCAATGTTTATCCTAACTTTCGTAACTCAAGGACCTTTGGCCGCATCCTGTCTGCAATATAACTTTCAGGTTTTTGGTAGATTGTTATTGACCAAACATGTACCTCTCTCTCTCATGGCTTGCAGCACCAATGTGTGGAGGTCAGCTGAGAGGACCCAACGGTATCATCACCTCTCCTAACTACCCAGTCCAGTATGACAACAACGCTAACTGTACCTGGGTCATCACAGCCACAGACATAACCAAGGTAAAAGTCATCACTCGTGGGATTACAGCAAAAGTGTAGAGTGCTGGTGAAACATTAGCATCCAGCGTAAATTTATCCCCTTGCACCATTTTTCCTTGTCTGTGTTTGTGTCTCGTTATTTTTAAATGCTGCCATTTTGGCCAGGTCTTGCTCGAAAAAGAGATCATTGATCTCAAGTGACTACCTGGTAAAATAAAGGTCAAATAAAGCACTGTCCTTTCCACTGCAGTAGCTTACTTTTCCAACCGTGGTTCTGCGGCCAAGTAATTGCACCTGTAGAGGGGAGGGACTCAAGACGAGGCTCTCTGCCTCGCAAATGACTCTTATTATACTGTACTAAATGCTAGAGGACATTTTGGAGGCTATTCATCACATCCTGCGAGAGAACCACACACAAAAACGCAGGAGATAATATGAATAATATGAAATAAGACGAAAAAGACCAGTGGAATTGAGGTACAGTGGAAGACAAAGATAGTTATTAGAGGATCACCTGTGGAGAGGGAGAGGAGAAGAGAGCAAAAAATGGATTGAAGAGGAATGGAGTGGCATAGAGAGCATGCTCAGAGGATATCATGAAAGTGACATAGCCACTCTGTTCAGACCAATGACTTTGGAGTTGGCGTTCAAGGCCACCCATCTGCCCGCTTGCCAAATATCCTTGTGTGAACTCAAACAAAGTGGTTTAACAAATCTGCTGTCTTATCACACTGGGCTCAGTGAAGGAGAGACTATGTGAGGTGAGGCAAGTTGGGAAAGGTAGGCACACACAAACAGATGCGCCGACGCACACGCAAACTTACTTGCATGCAGACACATGCACACATACCGACACCCTTGGGTATACCCGGCGGGCAGCCTGCTGAAACAGACACCGGTACTTTGGACTGTCTCTCGCTTGGCGTCCTTTCCAGATGAAGATGGAGCGAGGCTGTTCTTTCTCTTTAGAGGTGTAATGGCCTTCTATTCCTGCACATCCACACAGGCCCAGCCAGAGGAGATGTTAGGTCAGGCAGGAGACTGAGGCGGAACCAGCATGGAGGTGGCGGGTGGGACGTGACACAGCTTTTCTAGACCTAAATTCAATCTCTTGATATTATGACTAATGAGGGTTCTTGTCAAGTGTTGTTCCTTCATAATGTCCTGAGGTTACTGAACGCAGCTCTTTTAAACGCTGGCAAAAAGTTTATCCTTTAGCTTCAGGGACACTGAGGGTTCAAAAATAACCCAAAAGTCAACGTCGGAGACAGATAGCAACATATAGGAATACGGTTATTAGGTTTCTTCTCTCCCATGTCCCCTCCGTCCCTCACCCGGTAGTTAGGCAGATGGCGGATGAGTTTGTGGGATGAAACTCCATTTATCTGGTGATCTGACCTGTTTTGCCTTGCCACCATCCATCTCTGCTCTCCACCGTGGCAATTTTCATTAAGCACTGGGTTTAACATAGGACAGAATGCAATTTGCATTTATATAAGCTTTTTCATTAGGCCGTGCTCTCCCAGCACTCTGAAAACATTAAGAATTTGGCGGAAGTCTGTGGAAGCCAATTTGAAATAGGAGACCAAAACAGACCTTGCTGTTCTTTAAATATATACATATATACTTTTTTCATTCCCCTCTCTTTATTTATCGACATTTTGTACTGTAACAAACCGTATTTCATTGTCTGTCTTTATTAGGCTTGCCCCTTGTTTCCCTTGGCTAAGGCACACATTCATTTCCTTACCTTGTTCCACCTTTTCTCTCACACGCTCCCCTGCAGCATAGAAATGAGCTGAAATGAGTAGTTTATATACATCTTATTATTTTACTATTTTGTGTCCTTTATGACGGATATACTCACCTTGCGGACATCCTCAAGTCCTCCACCACCCCTCCTAATGCACTTAAAGTCACTGTAAGTCAGACTAAATGGTCCGCAATGGGAATTGCCCTCCTTATGACGCGAGCTGCTGATTTGATGAGGGGAGAATAGGGGTCATGTGGACCGTCTGGCGGGCAATCAGATGGGTGATGAGTCAGAGAAAGCTCATGGTTACCGAACTAGAGATCAGAGTGGGCAAATAACACACACACGCACACACACTCGCACAAACATGGATATAGGGGCTAAGTGGGCTAAATGAAGGGTGACAATGCTGCAGATTTAGGATAGACTGAAATATAATGTCTATACAGCATCCAAACACAAATCATCATCATACAAATCATGATCAGAATCTGATGGGCTAAAAAGTAAGGATTCATGAAGGGATGTGATGTTGTACAAGGAAGAGAAAATGATGATAAAGATGAAGGGAGGATGATTCACATATACACAGCTGCTACATAGGCTTGATGGGAATAGTGCCAGAAAAATGTCCAAACTACAAGGGGAGAGATTGACGGATGGATGGATGGATGGAGAGAATGACAGATGGGTGGGAGTCTCTTCTGTGCACCTGGTGTCAGGAGGGGTCTTCACAGTTGTCATGGTGACGTCCCCGCTGTTTTCTAGGTGATCAAGCTGACGTTTGAGGATTTCGACCTGGAGCGCGGTTACGACACCCTGACGGTGGGGGACGGCGACGTGGTGGGAGACCAGAAGACTGTCTTTCATGTGTGAGTAACTCCTCTAACCTCTACCCTCTGCCCCATACAGTAGCTCTTCCTCCGCCCTGTCGTCTTTGCTGTTGTTACTACCACAGCTGGGTTTACGTGGAGCCAGATATCCCATTAGCGCAATCAGATTAAAGACTGGTCCATTTCACTCAGGTGTAAAACTTTGATTACTACTAGTTTCTCAAGATCACTTTATTTACCAGTCACGTAAATACTAGCTAGCTTTTCCCTCCAGCCCTTTCACTCTGCTGTTTTTTCTCCTTTGTTTCATCACCTCTTGAGGCTGTAGTGCATTCAAAATAGATCCCACACCGCATTGCCAATCACCGCTCTCTTCAATGTTAAAAACAAGATCATGGCCATGTGGCGGGGCGTTGCAAACTGCATATTGATGTCCCATAATGGAGTTTGCTCTAGCAGATGCTCCATAACATTTCACAGGATGTTGTTATTAATTGTGCTGAAATTTACCGCCTTAATAAAGTTTTTATAGATCGATTTTTATGCGAGGCTGCCTCGCCCGGGTGGGAACGGGGTAGAGGTGGGAGATAAAGGAGGGAGAGATTTCCTGAGGAGGGAGCGGTGAGGAGCTTCTTCCTTTAGTTGTTGCCTATATACACACACACACACACGCACACACACACACTGAAAATGACTATTCAAATAGGTCTAAATGACTTTTTGGGAATTAACTGATCTTGCCTTTGTTTTCCACTCTCTCCTCCCCAAACGATTTGAATTTAAGGGTTAGGATTATAGACAAAATGCTTCATAGACTGGAATTGCCTGCAACAGCTTTAGTTCTCTGTGCTTTGATGAGGAATGTCAGATAGTTTAATATAAACCTTCAGGTATATAAAAAGTTGTGGTTTGCAGCTGCATTAAAATACTTTTTCTTATGATGTAGAGAAAGTGAGGCCCTTTGCTTTTAAAGTATAACCAAGTTCACTGTGCAGAACGTGCCCAGCTTCAAAAAGCTCTCATCAAATACCGCATAGTAATCAAAGCAATTGGGCCAAGTCTCACATGCACTTTACAGTGAACAAGATGGTCCTCTGTCTCTTTTCATAGTCTATCTGGTACCACCACACCAGACCTGGTGGTCAGCACCAGTCACCAGATGTGGCTCAACTTCAAGACAGATGACACCAGTGGCTCCCTTGGCTTCAAGGTTTCTTATGAAGGTAAGGACACTTCAAACATACTGGTTGTTGGGAAGTGGGGTACTGTAGGTACTTTGGGGGGTACTGGCAAGCTGGCTACCTCTATCAGACTTGCATGGTAAAGCCATTATAATGCTGCCATAGGATCGCTTCTCTTACAAGTTTTGAAAGATTTCAACCATTTCAACCTAACAGTGTGACATACTTTCACAGTGGTCAAGAAAGCAAGAGACAGTAGCTTTTAGGTGTCTTACACAATTAGCATTTTACTCTGACAAAGTTTTTGCTCTTTCACCCGTGTGCACAGTGACTCACTGCTCAAAGGTGACATCATGGCTTCTGACAGCACACATTTTACTTCTTTCTACTGTAACATTGTTGCACTCCACAACATCCATCATCATCATCCTGGTTTCAAACAGCAGAGGGGTCCGAGGTGCTGCGTCAACCTTGTTGAAGCCTTTTATTATGGAGCTATGATACTGCTGACACTAATTCATTCTTTTCAGTGAATACGCCCCCACCCGTTTGTGTCACAGTCTTCTGGAAGCACCCATTTTCCTTCCTCTTCTTACTTCTTTCCCTTACTCACTCTGTCCCTTTTTGTCTTCCTGCACACATTCCGCCAACAATCTTTTACTCAGTGTCTGCCTGCCTCAGACGTCAGACTGTCATCCACCACAGCTTCAGGGCTGCAGGGAGTTTGTTAGTGTGTGTGTGTGTGTGTGTGTGTGCGCGTGCGTGCATGCATGTGACAGAGAGAGAGAAAGACAAGAAGAAACAAAATAGATAGACAGTACAAGTTAGTGTGTGTGTGTGTGTGTGTGTCTGACTATGGGGAGTTTGCCAGAGTTCTTCCTCTAGATAAGTGTGTCGTTTTCCTCTCAGAAGCACTGTGAGTCTTCTCCCTTGCCCACCAATGCTTATTTTTCATCAGTAAAAATAACAGAGAAAGTGGAGCAGCATGTGTAATTAAAACAATGAGTTCTACTTAATGAAGGGGAAGAAATGCTTTGAACCACTTCACCTCCCAGATTGGAGCACCCAAAATCTAATTTGCATTCTCAATTACTTGTATTTTAAGCCTGATCATCAAATGTAATTGCAAGCACAGTCATACCAGTACACAGACTCCCACCTCACCCGTGTGTGTTGCATTGCAGTGGCCTCAATCTTTCAACTGATTTTTTTTACTCACAAGCATTAGTAACTCATGTGCATAGCTCCAAGTCCCACCCGTAGACACGGACAATTGTGCCTGTGGGGACGCCTGGCCAAGCCGGAAGCAACCCCGAGGTTCGAACCTGCAACCTCAGGGTTGGTAGGCAGCGGAATATACCACTACACTACACTACCCTATTCTTTAAATATTTCTTATTTAATTTCATAATTCAGTTATTTTAACCGTTGCTTCATACCTCAGCCATACTTTGTGGTAAACATTGTCCTCCTAGTATATGTTTTCCCCTCAGGTATAACCAAGTAGTCTTGTTCAATTATACATTTTCTTCATCTGAATATCGTGACTATATCGTATCATGAAACCAATATCGTGTGTCGTATCGTGAGTTGAGTGTATCGTCACACCGCTACCAAACGGTTATTTCCTTCTCTGCTTTTCCTCTGCTCCCGCTCACACACCTTTTGGTCACCAACACAGAGGGATACACACATTACCGGGTAGTATGGGAGTCTTTCAGGTTTGGATGGAATCATTGATGATACTCCTGTGTGCTGCTGGAAACGTATGGCCAAAGTTGTGACAAAAAGTGGAAATACGTCAAACACGATAGCCCCTCTCCGAAACCACCACCGCACAAGTATTGCCCTGCCAATTACTGTTTCCTCTGGAGAAGTAAACATTGCTTTATACACTCTGTTAGGCAGTAAACATCTTTGAGGTGTGAAAATATTGTTTATAAGAATGACCTGATGTCCATATTGGATCTGCTGATACAAAAGGTTAGACTTGAACACTGACTTTTCCTTTTTCATGGTTTATTGAATGAATGGCGTTTTTTTTTACTAATAGTGACTTTGATCAAACATTTAAAACAGAAACAAACGTGACACATTGACATCTGATGTTTTGACAGCCCTAACATGCACACATTATTGATTCATATCCACACACACATTTCCTGTAGAATTTTGTCCATTTGTGCTAGGCCTTAGGGGATTGCAGTGCAGTTGTTGGCAGTAATGTGAGTTTCAGTCCCATTACAATGCCTAGATGACTTTGGAATGTCAAACAGACAGGAACAACAAATATGCCATTACGTCTCTTCCCTTATTCATGAGAATCACAAGGGCTGCTTCATTCACTCCCGCCCCCTCTCAACACACACACACACACACACACACACACACACACACACACACACACACACACACACATCAAAGGGCTGTTTTTTCCTATTTATTCCTTCCATTTTCCATGATGTTCTAATTGTAGGGACCCATGGGGAAGACAGGCCCTACTTGAGAAAACACTGCAGGGAATTCGGGTTCACCATTGAGTCTGCTATATATTGCAGTGACAACCAATAGATTATCTAATTGTGTGTGCACATTTGCACGTGTTTGTATATCTGTGTGTCTGTTTACTAACCACTTGTGCTTCCACTTGTGGTTTCTGTTGGAACTAAAACATTCCAATGGTTCATTTCCCCCTCGTCTCTCCCAACTTCTCTTCAAAACTCCCTTTCAGCATCCCCCTTTTAAAGGTGACTTACACTAAAGATCAATGAGTTGTCTGCTGTATGAGCCTGCCTCAGGACAGCCATACATCCAAACAGCAGCAGGCTCTAAATATGTGTTCTAAATGATGATCATCATTAGGGCTGAATATGGATTTATATCCAGCACCACCCCTGGTGCGATTTAAAATCGTATTAGACTCTGCCATCATTTCCTGGATGGATGAGCTTATTCACTTTCTGTATTTCCCCCATCCGGATTCCTCGACAGGATGCCTCAGCATTCCCATCTGCAATCTGCAACCTCAGAAAAGTAGGAAGAAGAGTGAGTGAAAGAGAGGGGGATGCATAAAT
>CABFOS010023101.1:0-10633 GCA_900660315.1 Diretmoides pauciradiatus | reverse complement strand
TGTGTGTGTGATGCACAGCAGAAAGCAGGGCAGGGAAAATGTTGCTGAGTAATTCAGTTGTACACTGCAATGTGATGATGATGAAGATGGTGATAATGATGATGATGATGAGACACCTACATTGCAGCAGCAAGAGAGCGAGAATAAGGGATACAAGAGAGGAGATAAGGGGTGAGGGGAGGAGATGAAGGGAAAGGCAGTAAAGCAACTAGGTCAGAAACATCTACTGTTCTCTATACCTCCACCCTTCTTTCTTTCATTATCAATCCCAACCAAGAATAATGAGCCTTTTTTCAGGTTTTGTAAATCTGGCTGTCAGTTTAACTAAAGTTTAAGTAGACTACTTCTCTGTAGTTGACACCAGGAACCATCAGAAGGTTTCCATCCCCTCAACTTTCAGAGGAAGCAAAATGATCAACACCACCACAACCTCTCATTATTAGTGCTACAGAGTAGCTAGGCTGTGCAGTCATTTTCTTTTCTTTTCTTTTTTAAATCTCCCCCCCCTTTTTCTCCCAATTTACATGGCTAATGGTGGTGCATGGATGGTGCAATCTTGGAACCCAGAGAAAACTAAAAACTAAAAACGGTGCCCGGAAAAGGAATTCGTTATTCGGATATCCTGGCTAGACCGGATAACCCAAAACTAGTGTCCAGACAGACCCCAGATTGGGGAGGGGGTGTAGACTACCACATACCTCCTCCAACGCATGTGGAGTCGCCAGCCGCTTCTTTTCACCTGAGGAGTTTCACTGGGAGGGTGTAACGTGCACGGAGGTTTACGCTATCTCCCCCAGATCCCCTCCCTGCTGAACAGGTGCCACGACTGTCCAGAGGAGGCGCTGGTGGAGCGACCAGGACAAATCCCCTCATCCAGCTTTCCCACCCGCAGACACGGCCAATCGCCGGTAGCAACCCCGAGGTTCAAACCTGCGACCTCAGGGTTGGTAGGCGGCGGCATATACCGCTACACTACCCGAGCTTCCCTATAGTCACTTTCTTTCACATGTTTTTTTATAGTTATGAGATATATTTGTCAATGCCAAAAACAATTGATGTGAATGTGAGGAACACGAACAGTCTAGAAAGGGAGAACTGGTTTCTACATTGATTTACTGCTTTGTTTACCTGACGTTCTTCAGGGCAAACAGCTCTGTAACTGTAAACTCAGTGTGAATATACTGGCTTGTTGTGCTTCTTCAGTGCAACAGCTGAAATGGGACAAATCCTGCTGATGCTATTTTGTTGATTTAATTACAGGCCAACGCTAGGCGCCTTGTTGAGCAATGAAAGGTTCCCTGGCTACTGATGTGTCGTGTGGCGTTCAAGGACACAACTGCATTCTGAATTCTAAATGAACGGATGGAAATAGGATTCATAATGAAAGCTAAAGGGGCTTTGAGAGCAGATAAGAGAGATACTCGCATCCCCTCTCTCTTTCCATCTGTCTATCAACCTCTTTTCTTTGTGATCTTCTCTGGGAGATGAAAGCTGCAGGTTTGAGGTTCTCTGTGATTCAGTATAGCAGCGTCTGTGTGGCTTTTCTTTACTGTTTTGTAATAATAAGTAGCAGCAGCAACAAAGATGGTGGATTGAGGGGAATGTACAGTAGGTGGTTTATGCACAGCTGCAGTGGAGAAGAGTGTTTAGCTGCCACCTGCTGGTGTGATGTGACCTGGTCTCATGGTTTTACTCCATAATACTACATACATTTACTACATAATACACAGGACTGAGCAACATAATGCATCTCAATCAAGTCACTCTATTAAAAACAGGATTTTAAGAGTCCTGATATATTTTTTCTTACTGGCTTTCTTTGGTTGGTGTGTTTTATGTGTTGGTTGGCTTTAGCCTCATGTGTATATTAGTTGATAGCAAGAGGCAAAACCTGGCCTGGATCTGAGCTTTCTCTAATGTCTCTAGTGTTGGTAGAATATGCAGTGGATGGATGGATGGATGGATGGATGGATGGATGGATGGATGGATGGATGGATGGATGGATGGATGGATGACAGACAGACAGACAGACAGACAGACAGACACCGTAGGTAGCAAAACAATACAATAGAAATATCATAAATCATAAATCACAAATAATGAATCAATGTTCGAAAAGGGTGTAGGATGAAGTACAAAACTTTTCTGGTCCCACCCCTTTTTTATACTTCAATCAACTTGTTAAAAAACAAAAAAATATTCAAACAAAGCAAGAAACAACACAATAACAATATACACAATTACAAGAAAAACAACAACAAAGTCCTTATAGAGGTGCGCCTCATCTGGGGGCGAGCCTACAAGTGTCCTATGCCAGAGACCATATATTATCATATATTAAAGTGATGTTTCCTTACCTTTTGTGGTTATCTGTGGTATTTATAATTATTATTTTATAATTGTGGCTCCTTGAATGAATAAAATCACAAAAAACATGGCTCTTTCTTTGTGTGCAGACCAGCTTTGATTTGTTTCTCCTGGTACTGACTCTATGAAATGTTGAAATGTCTCTTGTCTGTCCTCTCTCTCTCCTTAGCGGTGTCCAACCTGGACGTAGAGAGTAAGCTGTCGCTGCACTACCAGGCTCCATGGCACCAGCAGCACAACGTGTTCCATCCCTGCACCCGACCGCCATGTGTAGAGGAGCTGCACAGACACGCTCAGTTCAGTCTCCGGGCCCTGCACCGAGGTGAGGGAGCACACACACATGTTTACATCACATCACCTGCATGTGTGTATGCTTCTGGATGTCGATTGTTCAAGTGTGTATTTATTTGTGTGTTTGACAGACGAACAACAGTGTCAGCGGTCCACCAGTCGGGAGCGGAGCAGAGTAACCATCTCTATCTCCGTGGCGCCCCCTATGCCCACCTTCCCCTCACCGCACACTATCCGACGGCAGCAGAGGAGTCGCTTGGCACGAGCGGTAAGCAGACCGCACTCCGCTCAAAGTTGGTCATATATTACAGGAAATGGTTTAAATGCCAGTTCCGGCTTAAAAAGTACAACTTCAAAACCAAAATGTCTCCACATATCATATACCACTCTAATATGATCTATCAAGACCAATGCAACAATCATTGCTGATATATATGCTATAGGAAATATGAGTTCAAAGTAAGGATGTCTCTGATTCCAACTGAGGATGCTATTACAATTGAACTAAGGCCTAAAACAGTGTTTCATACCTTACCATCATGTTAATAAGATTTTCCAGTCATCACATAGTGCAAGTTAGCCAACAAGTGATACAGCTCTATGGATTACATGAATATTTGTACCTATTGCCTGAGAGTCTGACATACTGAGGCCCCACCAGATGCAGTCTACTATTGTATCTGTCATCCATCTGTTCAGTCTGTTATACTGCATCTATTGCAGGTTGTAAAGACCAACCAATTACTTTGACTAATTACTGATGTCAGTTAAAAAAAAGGTTTGTTTCTATCTATTTTCATCATTTTGGTGGGTGGTTTCTGGCATAGCAGAAAACAAGAATATGCCCAGTGGAGTCACATGGACAGAATTATAAGAGTAAGGGTAAGATGATCACAATGAGATTAGTCTCTTTTGGCATGGAGAGAAAGATGTAAAGGTTCACACTTACACTCACTAGAACAACTGAATAACTCACTTATTAAATGTGTGGTACAAAAAAAATGTACACAGTATTTTCACTTTGATATTTCCATGCAGCAAGAGAGAGCGGAGAGAGAGAGAGAGCTGGACTATCAACCCAGGAAGGTAAGACTGTTGTCTGTTGTCTTTCAGTGGTTAACATCTTTACATCTACTAGCAGATGTGTCATGCATGTCTTTGTTTGCATACAGTCAATGCATGTTTTCTATTGTGTGTCTGTAACGTATGTCTGCTAGATTAAACCCCATTTTAAACATCATTTGTGACCATATCATCATTTACTTGTATTGGTAGATACTGTAGGTTTCAACTTATGTCTTCTTTCTTTCAACCCCATCACCTTTGTTTCTAACCCTCCTGAAGGAGAAGACCATGAGAGAAACAGAAATCCAGACCATACAGAGAAAGGTAAGAAAGTTTAGAGATCGATGGGTGTTCAGACATTTTCAAAATCATAAGTTTTTAGTTCGTATTTAGAGCTGAGAGACTTCATGTACTCTGTGTGTGTGCACACATGTCTGATCATGTGTTGTTGTGTGTCTGTGTCCGTGTCTTTCTTGCTGCCACAGGAGAGACCAGGAAGAGAAGCAGACATTCAGACCATCCAAAGAAAGGTAATGAAGAGGCAATGTTAGAAGTTTCCCCATGTCCCAGGACTATACGTCTATACACATGTACTGTCTACGTGTGAATGGGGAACTAAAACACTGGAGTTCTGTAATCAAACACTTAATATTTTTCGTAAGGCAGATATCAAGAGTGAAATATTAGAGAAAGTATCTACAGAAGTGAAGGAATGCAACTGTTGTGGGATTAAGGTGGTGAAGGGGGAGGGGCCTCTACCATGTGATGTCATTCATGCAGACATTTTTTGGGATTATTACAGGAGAAAGGAAACTTGGGAACGTCACTTAGAGTATTTTTATCCAAATATTACATTACCTGTCTCATTCATCCTTCATGGTTTGCTTTTCCTTTGATCTTTCATTCACACTGATTTCATCTCACATCCTTTAGCATCATTCATTGATCACGGTGCCATTGCTTTGTGTTTGTATGTTGTTGTTGTTGTTGTTGTTGTTGTGTACTTTGTGTTAATAGTTTGAGTGCTTTCACTCACTCACCTCTACTGAAGGTTGCATCTTCATTTCATGGAATAGAAAAGTATCTGTCTGTAAGCGTTGGTGTTATTTTAACTTGTTTAACCTTCTATGTGTGTTCTTGCCACTTTGGTTGTACAGTCTTTTTCTCCATACTTCTTGCTAGCTTTAATCCTCACATTTTTTTGGTGGGGTGATACTTTACAATAAGGGCAGATCCAAGGAGAGTTAATCTAAAAATGTAATGTAAAAGGGGTAGATGCAATAAGCAGAATGCTTCAGCCTACACCCTTTCGGTCAAGAGGACAAGGTGTTAACCAAGACCATTGATTCCAAAGATGAAACTTTTTGTTTGTTTGTTTGTATTTTTGTGCTATGTATGTATGTATGTATGTATGTATGTATGTATGTATGTATGTATGTATGTATGTATGTATGTATGTATGTATCTATGTATGTATGTATGTATGTATGTATGTATGTATGTATGTATGTATGTATGTATGTATGTATCTATGTATGTATGTATGTATGTATTATGTATGTATGGATCTCTGTATGTATGTATGTATGTATGTATGTATGTATGTATGTATGTATCTATGTATGTATGTATGTATGTATGTATGTATGTATGTATGTATGTATGTATGTATGTATGTATCTATGTATGTATGTATGTATGTATGTATGTTACGTATTATTGTACAAGACCGAAATAAACTAAACTAAACTAAACTACATTAATTAACATTGGTTAATGCAGTAATAAGCATTAACTAACAGTAACAGTAAACTAATGTGTGGAGTAATCATTTCTAATGGTATTTATGTTAACTAAGGTGTTAGTTTATACATTAGTTCATCACTCTGTATCAAGCTTGTCCACCTAAACCGCTCGTATGTGAAAAGTCCTCATCTAAAGTTGTTCTCAGTGTTATGTATAATCTGTGTATGGGGTCAATTAGTCAATTAAGGTCAATTAAGTTTTTTTAAAGTGTTCTTCAATGAATTTCAACTTTTCTTGTCGTAAGATGTTTTTTGTGTGTTGTTTTTTCTAATCTGTCCAACGAATCGATGTTACCCCCTATAGAAGTCTATAAAACCCGGGCAGGGATATTAACACTGTTTCTGTCTGTCTGTCCGTCTGTCTTCCTGCCCGTCTGTCTCTTCCAGGCTACCTCACCGGGGGAAGGTGAAGGAGGTGAGCCCTTGGGAGGCCATAGAGCCAAACCCCCCGCCTCCACTGCCCCCTCCACCCTGGATAAGCAGACCAACTGGTCCAAGGATTCCGTCCCAGCATCAGATCAGAGGATACCGGCCGACCCCCATGCCATCTCCTCCTGCATAATCCCAATCAATGTCACTGGTACTGGGAAATCAATGATGTAGCGCCCATACGTTAACCTCTATGTTATGTTTCTGCATTCAGACTAATCATGTTAATTTAAAATTGTCTTTTTTTCTGTGGTGTTGGTTTTGCAGGTGTTGGTTTTGACAGGGAGGCGAGCGCTCGGTGCTCGCTCGTCCATTCACAGTCGGTTCTCCAGAGAAGGAGGAAGCTGAGGAGGAGGAAGACTATCACTGGGATACCCAAGAGAGTTCATCAGGACATGGGTATGTTACACATCAGATCCTGAAGTCCTTTCAGGGGTTTCCTGTGGTTATTGAAAATCAATCAATCAATCAATCAATCACAGCAAGCAGCAGCTCAGTCAGCGTCATCCTGGGGGGGGGGGCACACGCAGCCGCCCTGGGAAAAACCTGGGAAAGTTATGGAAGATTGCATATAGTTTTGGGGATTTGTTAATAATGTTTTTTTGCTGAAGAAAGTCATGGAATTTGATTAGCAAAAGGTGCAGGAACCATGCTGTGTCCTTTTTACATGTATATTGCAGTTCAGATGCACAGTATTTGCAGGGTTCCCACTCAGAGACTAGATTTCCATCATGGAAAACCTGGAAAATTGACTAAAATGACCAAATATCCTGGGGGAAATCTATGTGGTCCTGGAAATTTGTATGTAGCCCCTCACTCAGATTTCCTTTGTAAACCTAGGTGTGTATTTAGTTTGAAACTGGTAGTAGGACTATAGCAGCGCCGCCCAAGTTTGAGAGCTTGTGAGTAAAAAAACAACAACATACCAGTGCTGGTCAAATCTAACAACAAGAGGAGGCCAGATGATCTGATTGGACAGTTGGCAGTGATGTGTGTAGCAGTCACCTGTAATGAACCTGGCACACTTCATCATGAACCTGCATCATTAAAAAAGGAGGAATAAAACTGGGGTTAAAGGTGTTGATACTAAGGCCTTATATGCTTATATGACTTTGGTTTATATGACAAGTATATGACAAGTCCTGGATTGTCAAGACAAACTCCTGGAAATGTCCTGGAAAAGTGGGAACGCTGATTTGTCATGTCAAGTAATTTCCTTGATAAAAGATTGACTCATCTTTCTTCTTAACACGCTGTTCTTCTTTTCATACAGACTCAGATGAGTCACCGGTAGCGAGAGAACGCACCGTGATCGTCCACGCCAACCCCCACCAACTGTCCCTGTGTCAGGAAGAACTGTCACTCAGTGGTCGCCTCCATCACACCCGCGACTCTGGCTGCCAGACAGATGATTTCCTCATAGCATGTATGTGTCCCAGAAGACAACTCTGTTTGGTTCTTTATTATAGTCCTTTTCAAGTTTTCAGGAGCTCAAATTTGTGCTATGGACTCTTAAAGTCATGTTTGCCATGTTTGTGTGCATGAAAATTTGATATCAACATCAAAATTCAAACATTTGATATCAACGTTTTTGAATTTTGATATCAAAATTCTGAATTTGAATATCAAAAAAACTTGATTAAATGTTAAAAGGGCTTAAATTAGATATCAAACTTCCAAAATTTGATATCAAGTTTCCGAATTTTTATATCATATTTCGGAAGTTTGATATCAGGTTTCTGAACTTTGATATACAATTTCGGAAGTTTGATATCACGTTTCAGGAACGTGATATCAAAATTCGGAAACTTATATCAAATTTTTGGAAGTTTGATATCTAATTTCAAAAGTCTGACATATATATAGTAAGCCCTTTTAACATTTAATCAAGTTTTTTATACATCAAAATTCCGAATTTTGATATCAAAATTCAAAAACTTTGATATCAAAATTCAAAAACCCTGATATCAAATTGTTTTTATTAAATGTTAAAACGGATTGCCATAGTCATCTGCCGTTGTTAAGTGTGAGCAAACCACTTAAAGACCCAACAGAAACCAATAGAAAGACTTGAGCTAGACAGGTCAATATCCTTCTGATTGGTTCGTCTGTCTCTTCTTCGTCTGTCTTTCACCCTCCAGCTACAGCTGCTCCCTCCAGACGGCGTATCCGAGCTCAGCGTGGCCACCAGGGAATCCCCGCCTCCCTCTCCCACTCAACAGGCAACATCTCCTCCCTGGGCGACCAGTCAGATTCCACGTACTCCAGCGCCGCAGCCAACGGCGGACGCTTGCGGTCTCGTAGTTTACCGCGAGAGGGCGGGCGCCTGATGGACAGCGACGAGGATGACGACGATGACAATTACGATGATGATGATGACGAAGACGAGGAGCTGTCGCCGTACGAAGCGGAGGACTTCATACCGTCTGGCCCCAGCCCGAGGATGATGATGATGATGATGAAGGATGAAGAGGAGAGCACGGATGACCAGGCGGCTCCTGAGCCACTGCAGCTGGGGAGCCTGAAGAGGTTGCAGCGATCCGGGGAGAGAGACCGAGGCGGCGGGGGAGGAGGGAGCCCCGAGCATGGCTGGATGGAGAGAGGTCGTTCTCGCCTGCCCCGGAAGGCCGACATGGGCAGCTGTGAGATCTCCTCCAGTTCAGATACCTTCAGCAGCCCCATCCACTCCATGTCCACCACGGGAGTCCTGGGCAGCCACGTGGACCACAAGGAGGACCACCAGTCGTCCAGCGGGAACTGGAGTGGTTCCAGCTCCACTTGCCCCTCTCAGACCTCTGAAACCATCCCCCCTCCCTCCTCGCCGCCGCTGACAGGCTCCTCCCACTGTGACTCAGAGCTGTCACTCAACACTGTGCCCAACGCCATTGACGAGGGATTCACCCTGGACCCCTCGTATCACTCTGACCTCAGGCCACAAGGCCAGGGGCATCGGTCGAGCTCCTTCACCTCCTCGGCCACGGACCAGCTGGACGATGCGGGGGTCAGTACGGCCAGTGAAGGGGAGTGGACTTACCCCCCAGACCAAGATCAGACTGATCCAGACCAAGACCAGACCCGAAACCAGAGCCAGAGCCACGGGTTATCCCAGGACTACAGCCCCAAACAAGGTCTAGCAGACCAACCCTGCTTTACTAACAACAGCAAGACCAGCAACACTGACAAGGAGCCTGGTTCAAATTACCCGTCTGACACAGAGGGCTTCTACGCCACTTCTGTGCATTTTGGGGGATGCAATCCGAGTTACAGAGGATACATGTACAACTATGCAGACCCAGGGCCGGACTGTGGCCAATCCAACACTGTGGCAGCACCAGTAGCCCGTGGAGTTTACATCCAGCCACAAGCTGACTTCGGAGCAGGCACCATGACCCTGGGGAGGCCCTGTCGTCCACTGAGGAAACCAAAACTCAAACCTCCGCCACCCAAACGCAGCTCATCGCTGAAGGACACCAGTAGTAGTAGTAGTGTAGATGTAGGAACAGACGCACAGGCAGATCAGGATCAACCAAAGACCGTTAGCGAACAAGAACTCACCTTGTCTTCCAGAGAGATGAAGTTGGATCTGGAGCTGGAGCTCGGAGGCCCTCCAGAACCGCTAGAGACATCTTGTCTAGTGGCGGAGCCTATGGGGGCTTGGGGGATCGGATTGGGGGAAACAGTGGACATCGTAGAGCCCATGTCCTTCAGCTCTACAGACACACACTCATTCAAAGATGAAGGTGCTGTGCAATCTGACTATGCAGACCTGTGGCTTCACAACAATGAACTGAGGTCCAACAACGGTGAGTACACATCCATGTCCAACTCGAGCACGGCCACAGGCACCACCGTCATGGAGTGTATCAAGTCACCGGACAGCTCTTCCTCCTCAGACACCCAAACCCAGGCCCTCGCCCAGGCTTCAGAGTCCAGGGCAACTAGCCCACCTCTGCCACCCGGGGAAGCAGACTTCAAACTGGGCTCACCTGAGAAGCTGGCTGGCCTGGCCTCCCCCTCTAGCGGTTACTCCAGCCAATCAGAGACCCCGACATCGACCTTGCCTTCATCCTCAGCAGCATTCTTCCCAGGACCCGTGTCTCCCACGAGTGGCAAGAGAAAGCCCAAAGTGCCCGAGAGGAAGTCCTCTCTCTCTTCGCTGCAGCACTTCCCCAGAGACGGAGCTTCTATTTCTTCTTCCTTTAAGAGAGACCCAGACTTCCCCCCTCCGCCCTCTCAGCTCGACCTGAACGTTCTTCACGGTGTCCACGCCAGACACACGCTATCCCACCGGACGCACCACCACATGCACACACTCCACCACACTAAACACAGAGTTGCAACTGCTGCAGCCGCTGGAGCCAAGAGCTTGGCCCCGGAGGCATCAAACTCTAACCCTCTGAGCTCCAACCCCGTCCCCTTGATTCCCAGCTCCAACCTGTTGGCCATCACACCATCTGCTCTGCGTTCAGTACAGCTACGCTCAGTCAGACAGCCTACAGACAGTTTTACTGCTACAGACCGGGAGACGGCGAGTGGAGCTGAGACTGCTACCAGACCCAAATGTACCCCCAGTGGTTCTACACTGGCTCCACCTCCAATCAACACTAGACCCCTCCCTCCTCGTAGACCACCTCCCCAGAGACCCCCAGCTCAGGACCACACTTCCTCCCCTGAAC
>CABFOS010023098.1:0-13650 GCA_900660315.1 Diretmoides pauciradiatus | reverse complement strand
TTCCCCCCCATCCCCTTTTAGTGTGTCTGTCTCTACACAGTTACGTGGTACGGTTACAGCTGCTGAAGTCCTATTTGAAACGGATACATGAGTTCCATACTGCAGGGAAAGCCAGTGTACTTATAACCTGGCAATAATTGTCATGAAACAGCCAAGTAGTGCCCATTGGTTAAATTCTCACTTTCTGCCCTGATTATGATACCACTCTTTCACTGAAGGATGTCTGTGTTGGGAGGAAATGGTGGCTTGTCAGACCAAACACAGGGACCATTTAATGGGGAGAAGACTATTCTGTCATGCATGTCTTTTTAGATATTACACTGGAATGGGGAGAAAATGCTGTAACACACACCAAGTCCAAGTGTCCAATTCAGTACTTTTCAATGCAGGTTTGTACACATCCTAGAAAGGGTGTTTGGTTAGCCCAGTGATTGTCATTAGAGATTTGGACCACTATTGTGTTTTGCTAATCATCGATTGTAGTCCCCAAAAGCCTTGTGGAACTGTTTGATGCCCTATGTATCAGCTATGTAACATGAATAAAACATTTTATAAACCAAGTTTGTCTCTTTAGCTTTGATTTGTAGCATAATGGTGTTTTACTGCTGTTTACGTGTCATATGTTCATGTTATTGCTAATCAGAATCAGTGTAGAGCAAAATAAGTTAACATGGCATTAAAGCTATATTTATTATAATGTACTTTTGATAGTGGAATGCCTCTGACACAATCTCCAGGTAGAGATATTTTGAGATTGTATATGTCCTGCATACAAAGTACTAGATTTCATATACTTCACATTGTAATGGGGGGATCTGTTTCCAACCCTCTTTGACAGCGTTTGTTTCACCTCCCTGCTGAGGGAATCACCAAAAGGTTGTGTATGTGTTATAAATGTTAATGTATTTATAAAAGGAAGGGGAGGGGCTATGATAAAAGGGACATTAACCCTTTTCCCAAACTCACGTTGGCATGAATTTTAAGAGTAAGATGTCTCCGAATTGTCGCTATGGCAACACCCACATCGGTGTTGCAACATCCACTTGGGTGTTGCCATAGGAACATTTAGAAGTTATAAACTAATTCATATTTGTAATATTTCAGTGTATTAATGTCACGTTTACCAGTCGATAAACGTACGCGACTCTGACAGTAGACAATTTTTCTTTGCGCTTATTCAAAGACATGTGAATAGAGCGGATGTTATCCAACGAGTGTACTTCCGGGTAGCTCGGTTAGCTGTCTCGACGTCAACAACTTGTGACAATGAGACTAGAGTAGGTAGTCAAGCTGTTTCACAATGAAGTACATACTGGTTATTGCATTTATGGCTCCTTGTTGGGTCAACTGTGCTATTAAAACAAGAAGCATTACGGAAGAGAGTCAGAAAGAAGACCCGGAGTTGGGTGAGTAGCAAGCTAAGCTAACGTTAATGTTGCCGCCCTGTTAGAGTAATGTTGTTGCTAGCTAATTCACCCAAGTGCAGCTAGCAAGCTAATTTAGCTTGAATATTACAGGTCGGTCTGTTAACAGGATAGGGGGATCTTCCACGAACTAGTACCGTGTTACCCTGGTGTTTAAATAGACAAATAGAGTTTTATTGACAGTCCTGCACGCTCGTTTCCCCCTTGTCCCCCAGAGTCTCTGAGCTCCGTCCTGTCAGATTTTGAGGTTCTTCCGTGGTCAGGCCTCCAGCTGCACTCTGTAAGGAAGAGGGACGTCCACGCCCAGTCCCACCTGGAGCGGATGATCAGCTTCAGAGCCCTGCAGAGGTACAGCCGCACCCTCAGGAACCCTCATGGGACTTCTCAAAATAAGTAAAGCAGGATACGATCATGTTGACATACAACATGGCTCTATGGTTTAATTTTCTCTTTCTTATTTCAGACATTTCAAGCTTTACTTGACTACTAACACAGGCCTGTTCACTGAGAACTTCAAGGCTGTGTTTGTTGATAAACAGGGCAGGGAGGAGAACTACGATGTTCAGCTGCAGAACTACTTCACAGGACATGTTGTTGGTGAGTAAAGGAGATAGGATATATCTGTATTCACTCTGTGTACGGGACTCTTTTAACAGCAACATCTGTATTTTGCTTGCAGGAGAGGAGAATTCACGTGTGCAGGCACACATTGATGGAGTTGAGTTCTCTGCCCACATCCTAACTGATGAAACAGAGTACAATGTAGAGGTAAGGAAGAACTGTACCAACAACACTGCTTAGTGGAATTGAAACAGAACAGGTATTTTTACTGGAGACTGTTATGACCAACTTAAAAACACAGAACCATCAGCCATATTAACCAGCCTTTTGATAGAAAGTGTAACAGTAGAGGGCCCATAAAGTGTGAAAAGACAGGACATAATGCTGATGGGCAATAACTAGTAAAACGATTGAGATATATTGCATATAGTGCATATTAAAAAATAAGCACACTGAACTCAACTCCACGTGTTCCTTCCTGGAATGCTTGGAACTCACCCTTTTCTCCTCTTGCCATATTCCTCCAAGCAACACTACTCAGGCACAGCTTCGGTTGAATTTCACACAGTTGTCAGTTTCCTAATTCCTTGTGCATCTGCCACAGCATTGTGTCTTCTTCCCTGAAGTGGTAGCTGTGTGATATGTCAACATATTCATGTTCCATAGACAAAAAAACTATCAGGTCTTTTGTCTCTCTGACAATATTATGAAGGGACACACTACCGGGTCGCACATTGCAGGCCCGTTCAATCCAAACTGTGTTTTCCTGAGCTGTTTTCTGTCCAACCCAGCTTCCCCTTTATTACTTTATTATAAAGTCTTAATTATTGTCATGACAATATTGCTCTGAAGGCACACAAGTATATGTGTGACCATAGAGTTTTGATGGCATTGGGTGTCTCCTAATGTCCTGCAGCCAATTTATCTGATGCTAATGAGGGTATTTTGTGTAAAGCATTTAAAGGCCAAATGTATGAGAAGTCCCTCATTTATCTTCCTCCCATCCTTTTGAGCCCTTTCCCGTTCTTTGCCTCCTCTGACTCATCATCTTCTGTTCTGCTTCCACCTCTCTTTCTCTTCTCTTTCTCTGTCCATCTAGCCCCTATGGAGGTTTACAGATTCACCCCCTGATGGCCGCTTGTTGGTTTATCGCTCTGAGGACATCAGGAATCTCAGCCGCATTGCCTCTCCAAAGGTGTGTGGCTATGTCAAAGGCCAGGACCTGCTGCCAGAGGATGCCAGGATAGATTGGGAGGGTCAGGAGGAGGTGGAGAAAGAGAACGGTGAGCATGGCTGTCCCTACCCTACTAGGGGTGGAGAGTTTTATGTGCTTGTGTTTGTGTTGTGGAACTGTGTAGGAGTGAGTTGCAGTATGTAATTTACAGCTTAGGCTCTATGCCACAGCTTTGTTTGTGGGTGGTTAGGGAGAGAGGAAAAAAAGAGTAGGAGGATAACAAATTGTTTTAGGTGGAGAAAAGGAAGAGGAGGCAGTCAGTAGGTAGTGAGACAAAGGTGGTGGGTGGGTGATTCTGTAACACTGTCACTTTAATAAGTGCCTTTCATCTGTAAAGCCCAGCCTATGCTGTGCACATGCACACTACTGACAAGAGGGTATTATGTAAAAACCAAAAGCCTTTTGATTCCTTTGTGTTAGAAATGTAAAGCATGTGAGATTGATAAAATACTACTCAGGTTCCTGTTTGAAAGCACTTGTTTGGGATATGAATGGAAGTGGAACTTTTTACAGAGGAGGCATTAAAATTCATGAAGGCTCTGTTGCCCCGTGAGATGAGATAGTCATTGCTGGGAGCTACATCATGCCACACAAGGCTCTCAGTAAAGACAGACACACAGGAGAAGTCAGTTAATTTTGTCTGTACAAACGGACTCCTCTAGCTTACGGCTTATGGATCTCATTCTGGTTGTGTTAAAATAATGCATTCAGGTAGAATATGGTGAATCGTTGCTGTATCACCATTGGAGATCTGAGTGAAACATGCTGATATGGCTGTTCACTCCCATTTGAAGAACAAAGGCATGGCATAATCAGTTCATTGGCAAACAAAAAAGAAGCCAGACTGCTAAACGTGAAAATGAGGGCAATTAACAGTGGGATACTGGAGCATGGCCTCATTATTTTTACTTCCTTATGTCTATGTATCCTTATGAATGTCTACCCTTGGCTCTGATGTCTTATATGTCTGACTCTCTTTCCCTGTGTCAACCTATTAAGTCATTTTTATGTTTGACTATAGTGCTGCATATATGTCTGATTCTTATTGTCTGTCTCTGACTATTTTCTCTCTTTCTACCTGTCTTGTCTGACCTTCTATGTGTCTAACCGTCTCCCTGTCCCCCTGCAGAGCCCCACCACAGAGAGAAGAGACGTGCCCACGATCACAAGAAGAATACCTGTCCCCTGCTGCTGGTGGCAGATTACCGCTTCTTCAACCACATGGGCCGTAAGGAGGAGAGCGTCACTCTCAACTATCTGGTATAGATTTATGTTCTATTATATACCAAACCTAATTTTCTAAATAGGATATTCAGGAGTGCAGTCAAGATTCACCGTGTACAATTTACAAACTGGACAAACAGAGCTGGATGCATAATAACGATAAAGTAGGCTATACCAATTTTGTCACTACGGTCTTCCTGTGCACATTTTCTTATATACACAACATTTAATTTGAACAAAGCAAGGGGACAACTTATCAATTCATTTGTTATTGCCATAATTTGGTTTGACAGTGCCTTGACAAATGAGCTACGCTCTTTAATCAGTATAGATAAACGTGTGTTATAATGTACTGTTTCTTCATACTATTGCTGTTAATATATTAATGTCTGGTACTCTGCCTTGATGTGGTGTCTCCAGATTGAGTTGATTGATCGAGTGGATGACATCTACAGGAACACTACCTGGGACGATGAATTCAAAGGCTACGGAGTTCAGATCCAGCAGGTCTGTGTGTATGTGTTTCTGTGCTGTAGTTGTAATGTGATTGTAAGACTGACTTGTGGAGCATTTTGTGGTGTTTCCAGCAGCACGATAACTTCATTGTCACTCCCAGAAGTGAAGCTGAGCATAACACTGCCCCTCATTGAATTTGAGAAGAGCATTTTTAGGAGGCACTGAAAGCTTTTGTGTGTGCCTCGTGGGGTAATTCAATTTGTTCCACAGGCTCTCTGAATGAATGGAGACACTGTTTGTTCATACTACGAATCCCAGGCTCTCTCACAGAAAAGATATGCATTCATTTAGCTACTTTGAATTATTTTTATACCTTCCTCACACTAAATGTGAAGATCAAGAGGTTGTAAGACCATTTCCTTCAAGGATTTTATTTCGGCCTCCAATGAACAATTAATTCATTTGCATTGTGCTTTTTTTTTCCTAGTGAGAGCAAACATTATGGACACACACTATGCCAAGGCTACACGATTCTGTCTAAAATGATAATATGACCATTTTGCTGGATATTACAATCACAATTATTTAATCACGTTTAGTCTTGGTGGTTGGGGATTGGGGACCACACTGTGTAGCAACCAATCTTGGGCTACGCGGTCTCAGTGGTGCCATATACTAACATCTTATATAAACATCTTGACTATTTTCAACTGGAGTGGACATTCAAATGAAATGTTTCAATATTGCTGATGGGCTAGTATTTTATGGTTATGCATTGGTTAAACTAAAATTCCAATATATTTATCGTGCAGCCCTACACTTTGGCTTCATAAATAGGGTCTTTTGATTACCGTTCTCAGATCATCATCAACAAGGAGCCTACCAAGCCTCCCCCTGGCCTTGCAGGTACCGGCTGGGTCCATTATAACATGGAGAACAGCCCAGGAAACGTAAAAGAGGTCTGGGACGTCAAGAGACTACTGGAGGTGAGAGAGAGAGAGGCAGTCACTCACTAAAACCACCTCATGCTAAAATACGACTCTCAACACTATAGAGAGCTAGAAAGAAGCGCTGTAATACACTTAAAATGTCAGCCCCAGAACACCCTCTTCCATGTTGCAAGCTTGGTCTGCCCTATGATACAATTCAGGAGACACACCTTCCTCTTCTCTGCCATGGTGCACCTGGACCCCCCTATGTACAACCCACTGGAAGTTGGTACCCAGCCCAGTGCGGCAGCTCTAACCCCTCTAGCCTAGCACAAACTGAAAACAGGTGTTGGATTGTCCGCAGAAAAAACAGAGCCCTCCCACAGGCTCCTCCCACATGTCTGTTTGGCCTGCTGGGGTTCTAGCACACACAACTTGTGCCAGAAGGTTGAGGCGGCCAGGTTGTTGGTAACCAAGACTCTCGCCCTGCAAATTTGCAGTTTGACTGATTGTAGTCGCATGCACCAGCAGTCCAGTTACGATAAGCAGTGATCCTACACACATATAACGGAGCGGTGTTGATATTAGGAATTGCGTTATCAGTAAATGTTAAATGTCTTTTTTTTCTTTACCAGTTCTATGTTTGATATCAATAAGACTAATGTGGATATATAAAGGTTTTGAGTAGATAACAGGGCTCCATTTTCCCCTCAGCAATTCAGCTCGGACATAGCCGACAACGCCTCCGCTGTGTGCCTGGCCCACCTGTTCACCTACCAGGATTTTGATGAGGGAACGCTGGGGCTTGCCTATGTCGCCCCCTCCAAACTCCACGCCCTGGGCGGCCTCTGCCCCAAACGTGAGGACACGGCCTTTAGTGGCAGGATTGAATACGTACAGTTGCAGCATCATGCGTTAGCTATATGTTATGGTTATGGAGTCTGACCTGGGATGTTGAAGGCTGATTATTGCTTTATTTGTTCTGATGCATGTCCGTCATGCAAATGTCTTCTGTTAAATATTATCAAAGTTTCTGGTGTCATGGAAAATCTGGAAAAGTAATGTTTCTCAGGCCTGGAAAATCAGTGGCAATTTACACATATCCAAATGATTTAGAAATACCATAGAAAAGTGTTCATGATCCATTTTTGGTGTAAGGATTGGCTGCTTGTAGATCTATTTAACATTTGAACAGACTGAAAAATATTGATCTGGGAATTACATATAATTGTCATAGAATTCGAGTAGCAAAAATATGTTGTAGCTATTGACTGTTGGAAAGCAGAACTGATCCTGATATCTTTCTTTGTAGCGTACTACCCATCTCACTCAGTCAAGAAGCCCAGTTACCTCAACACTGGTTTGACCAGCACCAAGAACTATGGGAAAACCATTCTAACACAGGTCTGTCGTACTTCATCTTCATTGACAGACAAAAGAAACTGTTGGGTGTACTCAGTTAACATTATGCATTATGTCATTCTGCCAAAAAAAATTAACTTCTAAGTAGAGACATCTTTCTTGTCAGTGTAATTATTAATAATTTCAGTTTTGTTGCTGGATTTGTATGTCTTTTAGTATCAGTTTGTTGCTTAGGCTTGTGCACCAGCAACCTTCATATAATAACTGTTCCCCGCAATCCTTTTAGTATAGTTTGTGACCCAAATTCATATTTACATCCAGAGGCCCTCGAGTGTTACTTTCCCTCCGTGAAGATGATGGATGTATGTTGTAAGTGAACCCAGTGTGATCAGTAGGAGAATATGCCACATATGTTGGTCATGAGTTAAAAAAGCAACACTAGCATGTGACATATGTCTGACCAATTTAAACCTGAGAGAAAGCTCTTCAACAGCAGCATCACTCTCATTTTAGTTTAGAAATAATGTCAGTCCACTCCATGTATTGCTTGATAGCATTATTTTTGTGTGTGCCTCATTTGTAATTGATTCATAGACACAGTAATAGAATGCATGTTTATTTAATAGCTCTGTGTGTCTGTCTGTGTGTTTCCCACCAGGAGGCAGATTTGGTAACTACCCACGAGCTGGGCCATAACTTTGGAGCAGAGCATGACCCTGACAACATTGCATACTGTGCCCCTAGTGACGACCACGGGGGGAAGTTTATTATGTACCCCATCGCTGTGAGCGGAGACCACGTCAACAACAAGGTACCATCCCAGAGAATGAACAGTAGATGTATGGTGCTCAAACTGAACATGAAACTTTCTCATTTCTGTTCTTTGGTTAGAGGTTATAACACTGAGTGTGTTGAGCTCCAAGATGGCACTTAAGTTGTTGTTTTTTGCCATATTTCTTGTTTTTGCTTTGGTGACATTTGATGGGAGGGAGTTACATTAAAACATTGCTCAATACATATCAGTTTGTTTCATTTTGTTGGTCTTTGCTGTGGCTACTGTAAAACGTACATTTGCGTTTGTGGTTAAGTAAGTATAAAGGCTATTATTGTTGTTCCATGGATTTCTTATGCATTCTTATCGATGCAACTGATAGCTTGAGTGAAACGCGTCCTTTTTGCATTAGAAAGGGTTTCGCTACCCTTAATATTGTCGTATTTTGTATCCACTCATGAATATATCTGTCCCCCTGCCCCTTCTTTCCTCCCAAAGCATTTTTCCAAATGTAGCAAGATCTCCATAGGGAAGACGTTGCGTTTTAAGGCTCCTGTATGCTTCAAGGAGAGGAACAGTAAAGTATGTGGGAACTCCCGGGTGGAGGAAGGGGAGGAGTGCGACCCCGGGCTGCTCCACCTCAATGATGACCCCTGCTGCACAGCCGACTGCACGTTCAAAGCTGGTGTGCAGTGCAGGTACGAGTTCCAACGCACACGCACGCTGTAAAATAAACACTTAAGTGCAAATTCACACCCAACGATTAAAGCCTCTGTGTTAAAAGTGAATAGCGCTGCGCTAATATCTAGCACAGTTGACAGTCTGTTTTTAAAAGTCACACAAACAAGACAATCACATATTGAACTTGTTAATTACATAGAATAATCTTCCAATTCCAGACTTCAGAAATCTGTTATTGTGTTACCAGTGTGACTGAGTCATACATACTCAGACATTTTCACATCTCTGTTTCCCCCACAGCGATAGGAACAGCCCTTGCTGTAGGAATTGCAAGTTTGAGCTGGCAGGGAAGAGGTGCCAGGAACCCATCAGTGCTACCTGTAAAGGCATGTCCAGCTGCACGGGTGAGCACCTCCTGCTGGAGACACACAATAACTACATCACAGGCTGTGTGATGCAGGTTTTGGATGCTCTTTGGCACTGCTAAATCACAAAATACACTGTTGTTGTAATGAGTTGCAGGAGTGTACCACATGAAAGGTGGTCAATGATTGCACAGATATTTATGCATCAGCAGTGCTTCCTTAGGGACCCTGGGATGCATTATTTTATCTCGGTTCTGCCTGGAAGTGGCTCCATTGACCTTGAACTTTACTTGATCTCTTGACCTTGTCGTAGGCATTAGCAGTGAGTGTCCTCCTCCTGAAAACGCCCCTGATGACACCATCTGTGTTGACAGCGGCCTGTGTCATGGGGGAGAGTGCACCCCCTTCTGTGAGGCCACGCAGGACCTTCAGTCCTGTGCCTG
This sequence comes from Diretmoides pauciradiatus, assembly GCA_900660315.1. Classification (NCBI taxonomy): domain Eukaryota; kingdom Metazoa; phylum Chordata; class Actinopteri; order Trachichthyiformes; family Diretmidae; genus Diretmoides; species Diretmoides pauciradiatus. The sequence continues at coordinate 4,199 of CABFOS010023098.1, read as the reverse complement.
CAACGGTAAGGAACTATTTATTTATCAAAAGATCATGGAAAAGTCTCCAGTTGTTCAAACCAATAGATGTTTTAGGTGGATGTCTGAGTAGCCTTATCTAGTCCGACAATCTATATAGTTGCTGTAAGCCAGGACTATTCAATTACAAATTCAATTGGGACAGATTTTAAAACCAGGAAATGTAGATGGGCCAGACATTTTCAGCAACCTATTTAAAACCTTTTTTTTTTAGCTTTTGGTAATGACACATTTTAAACAAACATAAAAAAATATTTTTGGTCACATCTGATCCAGGGACATCACAAAGAACGGAATCAAAAAGAGCTATCAATGCCATCAGTACACAGAACCATAACAAGTGGCAATAGCAGTAACACACACACACATAACACAACGCCTCCTATTGCATACTGAAGGAACATAACGAATGTGTTGCCGTCAAAAAAATGAACATATATGCACAATTGTGCGGTATCAGTTTTGTCTGTGGACTCGACTGCTATAGACGTGACATCAGCTTTTTTTAGTTCTTCTAACAGCATTTCAAAAACATCTGTAGCTGTAGCTTCAACTCTGACAGTAGTTAAAGTGTCAGACAGGGGTACATTTTTAATAGCGGATGTCACACTAGTTTTAATTTGGTCATTTATCACCTCATCCACGACGGCGAGCTCGCTGCTCTGGCGTGAGCCCAGATGCCGATGTGATTGGTCACAGATACCGTGTCTCAGATATTGTAAATGCTGATAATGCAGCGCAATTTTGAAAGGACTATAGCTTGCGCTGGTCAAACAATTGGAACACTATTTCAGAAATGTAGGAGGTACGTAAATGCCATTTACATGTGTTTAGCCTCCACTACAGCCCTGCCCAAAGTGTTTGGTTTGTCCAGTTTAACCTGCAGGAGTTTCTGAAGGCTCGTGTAACGTGTTTTTCTGCCTATTTAATTCAAGCTCGCTGGGCCACTCGGAGATTGCTTCTGGGCCGGATGTGGCCCGCGGGCCGCCAATTAAATAGGCTTGCTGTAAGCTATAGCAGAATTCCCAATGGTCATAGAATTCTTGGAATATCATGGAATTCTGAGAGGTATATTTCAGGCAGGGAAAGTCAGGAAATTTGATCAATTCGTTGGGGAAGTCGGGGGAATAACAAGGAATTGTACAAATGTGTCACTTTACAGGAATATACCAAAAATTTGTTTTACAGAGCAAAGCATACAGTACTTCATGAGATAAAGTGCAGTTGTATAGTATAAAAAACGTGTAAGATATATATATGTCAGATTGTATATGTATTACATGTATTGTATTGTGGTAGTCTTTTTAAGATATGTTAAAAAGAATGAAGCGATTGTTCACATAGTCCCAGCTTGCCACAGTTTGTTTAACCCAGTGATGGCTGTAGGAATCAATGATTTCTTTATGTTTCAATCTATTTTCTAAATGGTAAACTGAAGTTAGTATGTTGCCACAGTTTATGCAGGGCATAGTCAAGACAAGTTTGCAAAGGTATAAAACAACTAAATGGCATCTCAATAAATATCCTCTTCATCTTCCAGAGACGGAGGATTCCTGTAAGGTGTGCTGCAGGGGAAAAAATGGTGCCTGTTCTCCCTTCATTCAACCCAATGGCCATTTCCTCTTCCTGCGCAAGGGCAAACCCTGTACTGTGGGCTTCTGTGACGAGGGCGTGAGTGACTTATTTCATCTGTCTCACTGGTCTGTAGACTGTTCAGATGCCTAGCATAATTCAACACAATAACTGGACAGGAAAGTCTTGAGAAATTGCATGAATGTTAGCACGAGTTTATTAGTTTGCTGTGCGTGGCTCCACGATGAATAGTGTCCTGCTCTTGTTCTCACAGGGAAAGTGCATGAAGCAGGTGCAGGACGTGATCGAGAGGTTGTGGGATTTCATTGACAAGCTGGACATTAACACATTTGGTAAGTCTATTATCATACGATGAAACCCAAACAATAATATGCTAACATATAGATGTGAAGAGTTTCATTCCATAATGAGACCACGAGAAAAGCATTCTTATGATTGAAAACAAATACTGGTACTTTTTAAAGGATAACAGGTAACAGTAGTACCTGGCTGACAAATTGATAACAGTTTTACAGACTCAAGCGCCTGTATTTTAGAGACACTGAGAGGCTGATGAATGTTTGGTAATATTTTTTTAATATTTGGAAATAAACCATGTCATTTCAAATGTTTTTGCTGTGGATTTTGGAGTAGCTGAGTTCAGTCTTGTCTGTTTTTCTATCTCTCTGTCCTCTCCATCAGGGAAGTTCCTGGCTGATAACATAGTGGGCTCAGTAGTGGTGTTCTCCCTCATCTTCTGGATTCCTCTCAGTATCCTGGTTCACTGTGTGGTAAGACACTACTGTACAACACCTTACTGTACATGAGCTCCTAACATCTGTAACATTTTGGATTCTGTAGCGGTGTCATTGTCATTGTCAATGATAGAGCTCCTCTACACCAGCTATCATCATGAATTTATTAATTTGTTTACTTAGTCAAGCGAAGTGTTGAAGTCTCTTTGTGGTTTTCTCTGCAGGACCGACGCCTTGACCAGCAGTATGAGGAGAACACCAAGTCCTTCTACTACACTCCAAGTGTAAGTTTTTTTTAATCTGTCAAAAGATATGTTCATATGTTTAAACATGATCTTGTGCACTAGTGTCACACTAACCAGACTAATACTGCCCCAGAAACCTTTTAACACACTAACGTCATATGATTAGGGAAGGAGAGGGAGCATGAAAATATTTCTTCATGAACTATTTGCCTTTTTCTAAAGCTATTTCTGGAACCCTGCCTTCCTATTTGGAGGGGAAATATTGATTTGTTGGAATTCCAAATATTGTTGGAACATTGTCTGTGACAATTAAACTACAATTCAACTAAAACCTTCTGAGAAAAAATAAAAATAATAAGTTGCAAGTTGCAGCCGAAACATCAGATTGTATTTTTGGTCTCATAAGTAATGTCTAACTCTATCATTATGTCATGTTGATTATATTTTTTTATATCCTAATGTAAGACATTAATACCTCGACATTAGTACTTTTATATCTTATTGACATTATTGTGCAACTTCACAGTAATACAATCCTGACAAATCTGGTGTTAAATTACTTACTACTTAATTACTACTTACTGGATAGAATACACAGGGGTCAAGGACAGGAGTCAATTTGGAATTGGAAAGAAGGCCTGTAACTTAAAGGAGCAGGAGCTAGCAATCAGGTCTAGTCCATCAGTCAGGGCCTCAGTCTGACTGCTGAGTTCCAGCTCCAAATGACCTGTCCGTCACTCTTTACCTTGGCCCCTCCCATTCTCATTGGAACTGCAGCAGATGGTGGAAGTTTGTAGTAGAGCTCCCGCCATAGGTGAGTGCGTGTACCATGGCTTGGTGTTGCGATGCGTTGCCATTGAGTCCATGATAATGCATGGTCGGTCAGTGGCCCACATTTGGGATACTCTTGCAGTCCCTTATTTCTTGATGTAATCACTGATCTAGTTTCACATTTCCAGCCATCAAAGTTTCCTGTGTCTTTCACCTCACAAACTGAGTGAGAGAGGCTCAAACCGAGGCTAGCACTTGTGTTGTGTGACTGAATAGGTGTAAGCTTATGCTCCTCTGCATAGCGCTCATCCATGCGGAGTCATGACGGATCAGAGATTACGTCAAGGAAGCAAGAGTGCATTTTGAGAGTATTCAAACTGAGAAGAGGCATCTTGTTGTCTTTTGTGAGGCCGGATGGAGTGTGTAGATGTTTTAAGTTTGCATCTGCTGCTGTTTAGAGCCACTGCAAGAAGAGGATATTGTTATTTAGGTGGTTGCCTTTTTTATGGCTGTCTGCACAGTGTTCTGTTAAGTCCTTTTGATTTGATTGGGAGCAGATGAAGACTGAGGGTTCCTTCCATTTTTTTTAACTTGATCTGGAGAAACTGTTTGGTATGTAAGCTAGTTATTAAAACACCATGGAAATGACTCAACATTACTGAAGGAATAGCTGATTTGAAAAGAATGGAGTAAAAATGGAATGGATCCCAGCCTCGGTCAAAGGCGCAGACAGTGTTGATGTGTCTTTGTCTCACACGTTCTCCTCATTCTTCAGAGTCAGGAGATGCTGAGCGGCCTCGAGTCAGCATCCGTGCGCATCGTCAAACCTCCTCTGCCT
>CABFOS010023074.1:0-10535 GCA_900660315.1 Diretmoides pauciradiatus | reverse complement strand
ACACACACTCACTCACTCTCACACACACACATCACACACACACACACACACACATGTATGCAGTCAAAGGATGCTGTTTCTGAGGGTAAAGCAGAAACAGCAAATTAATTGTGAGACGTGGCTTTTCGTGGCATTTCTGGAATATCGTGGAATTTTCATAATGTTTGTATTCCAGACAGGACGGGGGTTTACTTTTCCGCTTTTCAATGCTCATCTGAGGGAACAAACGTTCAATACATGGGAGAAAAATAATTTTCCACTCGACGTATGATTACGTGACTCGTTGAATGAGTGAATGTCACTTCACAGATGGTACAGTAACATCCCAAGTTCAACGTTGGAGAAAAAAAACAATTATCTTTCCTTTTTCGAGTCGATATCAGGTTTTTGCCAGACAGTTTTTGAGGTCAGACTGCCCTTGTCTGTCTAGCAGGTGATGTCTGTTTACAAGCTACAGCTGAGTGAGATTAGCCTCTGGTGTGACAGAGAACATAACGTGATGCATTCAAGATACATTTAGACCAATTTCTGTACATATTTTGTGGCGGTTGTGCCGATATTTTGGCTGTGCGCCACAGATGTACGGGAAACACTGACGGAACTTGCAGACACCCTGAATTGATCCCACGTTCAGTAAATTTGACCTCATAATGGATTAGATTAACGTTTCGTTAGTCCTCTGGGAGCCAGAGGACTTGTGTTGTCAACTGGAAATTTCCACAGAACGTTTGGTAAATGTGTCTGAACGTGGCACGTGCACACAGCAATAAACTGCTCACAACACACAGTCCAGTTCCATTCAGTGCAATCCAACCTTTTTTAGGGTTTACACACAAATTCTCTCTCTCGCACGCACACGCACGCGCGCGTGCGCACACACACACACACACACACACACACACACACTGAATTCCAGTGGTGGAGTGCAGCCTCCTTTTAGGGAATATTCTTATCGCATGGCTGGCCAAGGCCAGACTGTTGCCACTTCTAACTGGCCTGCAAAAGTCCAATCCTGAGTAGTGTGTGTGTGTGTGTATGGGGGGGAGGGGTGTAACCATGCGTTTGAGGGTGGATATATTCTTTATTTACAGTAAACTAATTAAAACTGCAGTCAGTTCAACTGCAGCGTCTGGCAGGCAGGTAGGGATACTGCAAGATGACTGATGTCTGTTCTTGTTTTTCTGGGTTCTTTGTTCTCTGTTCCCTGGTTCTTGGCATGTTCTCGTGAGCCCTAGGATATTTGTACAAAAATGTCCCTCTTGTGTTTTATCTGATGAAGGTCCATTTGGACTGTAATGTCATGTTGATGAACTATTAAAAGGGTATTAAGGGTATTCCATCCTATAAGTCCATGGCACGGTGTCTTGAAATTCCAATGGGTGGGAGTTTTTCTTCCAAAACCAAAATACAGTACAGGCCCCGGACAGTGAGTTTGGAAGCCAAAACACCCGGACAAAACATTGCTGAGCCATTGGTATTGATCAACAACCCTATCCGGCCACTGGCATATATATTAAGGTCATTTTGTGCTAAAACCTTACTGGGAGTGGAAGGATGCACCTCACTTTCTGGTTGCTTGAGCATAATTCTTTCCATTGAATTCCGTCCTGCACTTGTCTGCAGCCTCTGGATACACAAGCCCAAGATCACTTCAACTCTTATTACAAAGCTCATCATCTGAATTCTTTATGTTACATGGCTGTGTGCAAGCATGGTTACACACAGTAGATATATTCGATTAGATTAAATGTTAATTATCCCCATGAGGGTTGCTGCAGCAGCAAAATAATAATAGGATACAGCAAGAAATAGGGTATACACTCAGTGTGCAAAATATTAGAAAGTCTTTCCTACTGTTGAGTTGCAACCCTTTATGAACAATCCATGCCCATGATTGTCAAGAGGACTAAATACCCAGTTGAACCAGTTTCCTCACCGTCTTTTGCCAATCACATTTTTAGCATTTGTCCGTCTGCCATCTTAGAAACTGGTTTTTAGCAATAGCATCGCAAATGTTACCCGTTGAAGTCAGTCGTCATAGCTTGCTGCAAGCCTAGCAGAACCTACGGGCTTCAATGAAGAATGCACAAACAGTTCACCCCAAAATGAAAATTTAAATGTCATCATCTCTACTGACCCCCATGTCAATGAAAAGTCCATTGAAGTTCGTACAACTACCAAACATACATGGCGTTAGCTAGTTCCAATCAAAGTGTTTTGTAGCTGTTGTTTAAATGCTGTTCAGCCCATTTTCTTGTTTCATTTGTTCCACTTCAGAAGAAGCTACTTTCATTACTTGGGGTAATGATACATAATGAGGTAAATCTAATTAGGTAAATCACAGTGCAATAGCTTTCATCAAAATGATATCATTAGTCATTTTATGCCCTTTTTGGAACTCTTTCGATGAACTCCAATGGCAGTTCCACTGACGTAGGGTTGAGTAGCTGGACAGAAATTTCATTTTGGAGTGAACTATTCTGCTATTTGGCCTAGTCCTGTTGGAGGGAAGAGCTTGTGTTTGAATGTCAAGGGGTTGTGATGTACTTATCTACCTCTGTACTCTCACCTCCCCCTCTTCTTTGCCCTTTTTCTTTACTTTATTCCTTTTTGGGCGTCTCAGGATTCCTCCCCCAGTTCCCACTCCTAGTGAGTGTCAATGAATAAATGGAAAAACAAAAACCTGTTTTGTCTCTGGCTCCCTAATAAATCAGGCTTCTTTTCCACTGAAGCTGTCCAGGGCGGCAATTTATGTTGGGGCTTAATAACCCATTACTACATTAATCGTGCTGGGGCTTTTCGCTAGGAGTCTGTGTTCTCTGGGAATTCGCTGAACTCTGTAAGAGAAGGGAGGGTTGAGAAAAAAGAAGTGAGGCGAGAGACAAAGGGCGGAAAAATAATGATCTGCTTGCCAGAATGAGTCCACAACCCAAAGTCCAAAACTTCAAGGGGCTGCGGCAGAGGATTGGAAATTTCATCCTGTCAGATGCTCAAAGCTTGAAAGCTCAGGGTTTAAGTCACTGTACTATTTTATCTTTCTCTCTTTCTCTCTTTCTCCCTCTCTCTGGGAGAGAGTGAAAAGTGCTGAGTGTCACTTCCTTTGCTGAGGATCCTTTGGACTCGATCAGCTGACCTCTATTTGGCCCCAGAATGCCGACTCAGCTGGTGCTGCTAGGACTTTTGACTCTGACGTCTTCAGTGTTAAAGTGGACAAAGGAAGCATCAACTGAACTGCTATTGAACTGAGTTTATTAAAATCAGTTCGACATTATGTAAAAGGCTGGAATGGAAATTGAATCAGCAGATGGTTTCACTATTTGACGTATAATAATACATTCTAATGCGCAAGGATCCTCTAGCTTGCTACAGTGTATTGTCAAGTGCATAACAAATAGTTTAATAAAGAAGCAGCTTTCTGCCGTTGTTATCCTCCTGATTTCATGGCTGTATGATGTTGCAATTTGTCATTGTCTGATAAAGGCCCGATGTTTCTGCCCCAATGCCTCCCCTTTAAAGCAGAGTCAGCACCTGAACAAATCTGTGCTCACGTTACGAGCAACTTAGTTTTATGTGTTGCTCTATTCTGATTGTGGGCGGTGCAAGAGAGGTTCCAATTGTGTCCATGTAGTTGTAGTCTGCAACTACAAAGTTTTGAACAGGCAAATCATATGTATTTTCTGCTGCTATTGCCTACTATAACATTACATTATTCTGTGAGTTAACATGGCTAGTGAGCCTTATTTAGCTAGCCTAACTATTGCTCGTGAAACAAAATCACATCAGTAGGGAAACAAGAAAGCGTGGAGATCTGATTGGCTGTCGGTAGCCGTTCACCAAAGATCAACCGTGGACAATTTTCCTCTGCCGACGTGCTTGACGCTGTCCACACACTGGCCAAGTTTCCCTGGTCGCACAGCTCTATGTCCAATGCCTGAACCATTAACGCATGGTTCAGGCATCCGACACGTGGGTGGAGGGTGAGTTTGATTCAGTTCCTGTTTTCCTAACTTCTTTGAAATTATCAAAATATAGTTAGAGTACACAGCTGCTATGCTGCAGGCTATATCAAGGATTCTATTGGTGAATATAAAATTAGTACAGTACGTTCAAGATGATTAAGAAGTATATTGGTTGTTTTTGTATCTTTGCCACCTATCATTAGAATGGATTTGTCACAAGTCAAAATTACATCTGTTTTGTTCAGTAATAGCATACGTAGACTGCACTGGCACTGTGAGCTGAAGTAGTTAAAATGGCATTTTATTTTGGTAAAACATATTTTTAGTACATCCCATGCTCATACTTCAAGTTTGATCAAGAAGAAATTGGATCTGTGTTAGGAAAAAAGCCTTAATGCCAGCGGTGAAGACACACTCGATAGGGGGCAGGTCATGAAAAAAGATACACCAGCTATTTTAAATTGACATTATTGTACCAAAGTCAACATCCACATCAAAGCTATAAAACATTTTGGATTCAATTCCTGATTCAGCTGCAGATGTGATCTCTATGTATGCATTCACGGCATTGGTTAGAATGCAACGCATATCAATACAACTTAAGGGAGTTTATAGCCTCGTCTTATGTTAGTGGAGGCGGATAAGATGAGTTTTGTCAGGGTGACCTGCTGTTTTCTGCCAAGGCAAAACAATAGCAGAAAGTGTTGGAGGGAGGACCTTGAATCTGACCGGCGCGAACAGAGTATTTAACTTAATCATTAAGAATTCAAAGTGACCATACATAGAGAATTCTGTTTTTAACCTGGTTAGTCATGTAACCAGTTTTTGTTGTTGTCATAACTCGCACAGGATTATGGGCACATTTTGATCAACGAAAAACATGTCGGCGACACTACTTACCATCATCATCATTATCATCATTTAGTTCTGCTGCATTAAGAAATAAGCTACTACTGCTCAGTCAATGAGAGAGGGGGTATATTCTGTTAAGGGCTTTATTCACGGAACAGGGAAACACAATCATAGGGTATCAAAGGTTCATGGAAACAGAAGAACCTGAATAAGGCCTTAACCAGAGTATGGACAACAGCCAGGTTACTCCCTCCATGTAAACGTGGCCAGTGTCAACTCTGATTGTTTGGGAGGCTGATGTACTCCCAAGATTTCCTCCATATTCTTACATTTCCATGGATCACAGCAGCTATAGCTCAGAATGTATTTTAGCAGACGTATACATATCGCTGAATACTTCTACAGTGCAAATTGGTTCCACAGTTTTTTCAGAGGACCTGTCTAATATCCATGTCAAACAGAAAATAAAGATGGCACCCATCTGAATTACGGCCCCGTATCTATTCGCCCCATCCCGCATACAGTCCTCATTAATGCTGATGGTATATCTCATAGGCTATTGATCCTGATCCCCTTCTCTAGCCTGTGGTGAGACAGGCTTTGGTCTGGGATTTGCACATATGTGAACAGTTGCTGCTGGCTGAGGGGTGAAAGAGGCTTTAGTGTGATAAACTGCCGAAATGGTCAGTGGAGCTGATTCCACTCTAAAACTATTTAAATAAAGATATATTCATCCCCTTTCCCTGCCTGCCTATTTTCCAACTCACATATTTTCACTTCAGAGTGGTATTAGAAGCATAGGGCCAGTGAGTTTTTGAAATAAAAAGCTATTTGTCAGTCACCACATGTAAATACCCTCCTCAGCCAAACCTGGCCTTTTGATAGGAACTCAATTCCAAGCCTTTAATCATAACACAAACATCCAAATGTGTATTAAAAAGGGCGTATTCAAGCTATGAGAAAAACAGCTTGATAAAATCAGCATATTCGGCGCCATTAAAGTACTGAAGTGAAATCAAATGGGAAGATGGCCCCGTATGAAAAGGTTCAATATCGCTTTCAAGGCCACGGGCAATTACCCGTGTGTTCACCAGTAAAACTAAAGAAAAATAGGTGTAAATAGAAATATGGTCTTTTCATTGCCTAACTTCTGATATAGAGTAATAATAATAATAGAAATAATGTTCAGAGTCAGGGTCAGTTTGCACATACACAGACTTGGACTAGGAAGTATATAAATGAAAGTATGCAAGTGTTTATAAAAAATAGAAATGTAGGAAATAAACGTCTTTTATTTACAGCCTGCGAATGGTTCTGGCCGATTGCACTGGAAGCTGCGGAAGTTGGCAATAAAAAAAATGGAATCACAGATCAAGAGAATGTGTTCTGATGATTTGAACATTGCAAGGGAAAGAAAAATAAATAAATCTATAAATTAACTGGACTTCATGCAGTTTTAATTCCAGACTTTAACTGGTGTAATGGTCCAGTCTACTCCAGCTTACTCCATTTGCCTGCCTCAGAAATGTGCCTGCAGGACTGGGGGATTTCTCAGGCTGCCAGGCCCTATCAGTAGGAGCAGCAAAGTGAGCGTTCCTGACAAAGTGAATATAGTAATTAGGGCTGATCCGTTGGCATGGCGCCCATCCCTGGCTGACTGGCGTCTCGCACAGTTAATTATAGCCCGCCTGTTAAACACCACAATGTGGGGATATTCAGCAGGCAGACAGCTCAACTCCCCTCTATTCCTCCTCTCCCTTCTAGTCTTCAAAAAGCTCCGCTATTGATTTCACAGGCAGAGTTGGTAATCCAGGCTGACTGTGGAATTTGGTGGGTGGAAGGAGGGAAGACGACTGAAGTAGTAGTAGTAGTAGTAGTAGTAGTAGTAGTAGTATTAGTAGTAGTAGTAGTAGGAGTAGTAGTAGTAGTAGTAGTAGTAGTAGTAGAAGAAGAAGAATCCCACCCTGCCAAGTGCCACACTTTGATAAAATGTTGTCTTTATCCACTAGCCGCACGGGGCAGGAGCTTTTAGAGGCTGTAAGTGTTGAATGCTTAGGTGATATATACTGCAGCCTTCAGCCTCTTCTCAAATTTTGTCCCCACTGTACACTCTCTCTGATCCAATCAAATCAAAGCAAAACCATGGCTCTGTTTCACACAGGCAGTTGGTTGGTGGCCTGTTATGTCTAATCAACAAAAGTTTAGATTTAGTTTTTGGGGGGGAAGGATTAGAAATTTGATCGAGTGTATAAGTGGGGGATCTTGTCTACTTATTGAATGCTTCACACAGCACCTGATTCTACACAGGAAATAGAAGTGAAAACAGACAGGGTGACATACTGTAATTTTGTCTGGTAAAAATGACTCTTTCCAGGTTCATTTCTGATGTAGCTGACCAATCTCCTGTTGATTTTGGATCTGCAGAGGGAGACGGGGAGGTCTGTCCCCCGCACAGCATCTCTGAAGTTATGCTAATAACAAGCATGGCGACTCAGTGAAGCGTCAGTCCCTTTGTATATTCCACTAAGGCATGTACAACAGGCCCCTCCGCAATTAGCCTCCTACACACAAAGCAGCATAGAGCAACAAGTGTTCATTTCATAGGTACTGAAGTATGCGATTAGCATTTTAGCTGCTTTAATGCCACGTTTCTGCCAAATGAAAGGAGCGTAGTGGGCGAGCAAAAATGAACTTTTGCACGAGACACACCTCATTACATACAAGTGGGGCTTTATGAGTGCGTGGCCATAAATGTATGTAAGGGCTGTCTGTGCGTAAGAGCCCCCTCATTAATGTCTGCCCTCGCTGACGTACATCAGTGACTGACCACCATCCATGATGCCCGACCCCTCCACCGTCCTCCGCCACCTCCTCTGACACTTCCACTCCCTCTGGAACAGAATTCCTATCCTCCTCAGCGACCCCCAAAATGAATGTGAGGGTTCCCGCTGGTCATGGAACATCATGGAATTTTGAGAGGAAAAGCAGGCAATTTGATAAGGTTCTCCGGGGAAGTCAGGAGATATCAGGGAATTTTACGACTGGGTCACCGGAGAGGAACCCCCTGTAGAAAAACAACATTAACTAACCAGAAAGGAATGTCATTTTTAGCTTATGGAAGCGCGTCAACTTAGTTATGGAAAGTCATGGAGAAGGATTATAACTAATTGCTCCAGAATGAACACTCTTCTTATACATTGCTCTCTTTCTCCTACTGCTGACCCCAGTTGCATTAAACCAATTATCATTCAAGGGGCAATAAGTAAGATTTTGGACTGTCCCATAGCACAAAATGACCATAAAATATCTGTAGGGGTTGATAGAGTTGATGATCAGTACCAATGACTCAACGATTACCTGGCCAGGAGTTGAGATTAAAGGACAAGCAGTATTATCATTCCAGTATTTTGCATGGTGATATATTACCGCTTCATTAGACATTTTATGTTGGATACCTGCCGACGTTGCAACTCCTACTGGTTGATAAAAGTCCTAGTTTACTTCCCCCTTTAATTACTGTAATTATGCTGAACAGCACGCTGACAGACCACCTTCTACTTTTTCGACTGAGCCATCGCATAAATGTGTAATTTGCCAGTTGGTATTACCGTATTGACACGTTAAACACTTTCATTAGCTTTGTTAAATCAGAAATGAGATGGTTTTACAAGCTTTGTTGCTTTATTTTGGTCTTAAATTCCATTCCAAGTAGCATTTAAAAGGTCTTAAAACATGTTAAACTTGGCTTGCTCAAACCTGCACATTCCCCGGTTTTGTTTAAGGGACTCAAATCAATTCATTACTATAAGACAACCCAGCGTATGAGTTGAAACAACATCTGAGCTCTACTGTACATCTTACAGTTTGGATGAAGTCTGAAAACCCCTTAAGGGGAAGAACAACACATACTACATCCTACACATACTAATTATGGGATTAAATCACATTATCTAAACTGAAGACCTTAAAGGGCCTTGAGTACAGTGCAGCATTTTAAGTCTTAAAGTCTTGTTTCTTGTGTTGTTTTCGGGGTGAGAAATCATCTGTCACATTTCGTTTGCACATTCCCATTGTGAAATTGGTCTTAGATTTCACTTTAACTGGCATTAAATAGGTCTTAAAACGTCTTGAATTTAACTTAATGAGACTTGCAAACACCCTGGATTAAAAAAGGGAGATTGGATATTCTCTCACCAAGGTTTGAGTATCCTGTGTGACTATCGGAGGTTTAATAAAAGCAGGTCATAAGGCCACCATCTCTGGTAATTGCTTGCTTGGATGCTATAGGGCAGGGTTAAACGCAGGTTAGTGGAATTATCAACTCTTAATCCCCCATTGATTTTCATAATCAGAACCCTCAGTGTCAACATCAGTCGGTTAGTCAGAACGCTGACTCTTCTGGCTCCAAACAGGCAGCTCAGCGGTTCAGAAACCACAGTGTACCAACAATCGGAGTTAAAGGGACGGCTGACCATGCTGACTGGAAACAGCATGTTCAGCAGTTCAGAAACCACATTGGATCAACAAACACAAAAGCACAGGAAGAGCTGCCACAACTACTGCCACAACTATTGCTGTGGTGTTTCTTCACTGCACTTCCCAGAGATCACCTGTCAATCACCCGTCTTTCTCCTTGGATATTTTGTTGGCTTGAGTTTCTGTCGGTGGCGTTCTTTTCTTGGTCTGTTCAGCCGCGGTGGCTATTGCTGTTCATGCTAACTACAATTGTCACAAGCAGTTCTTCTTCTATTTATTCCAAACAAGCCTCAAGTGTAAAGTGACTCACTCATGTGCCAGACAGTTGCTCCTGGGGAAAGATCTACCCGACACCGGGTGCTAAGAACAGCAAATGTAAAAGCTTTCATGAACTAGATTGTGTTATATCAATTGCGAATATAGAGTAGCCAAAGGGACATTTATGTATTTATTTATAACATCACAGATTATTACTTTAAATGCGCCAACTTTATACCGATGAGCAGCTAAAGGAACTGCGATACAAGTTGTAGTCCATCTAATAGAGATTGGGGCTGTCATAGATATAGGAAATGAGTGGCACAAACATAAGCAAATCAATATGGGATAACATTGTCCAACTAGGCAGTAACAATAGAGTGTCTCTGAGTAGAATTTAGAGCAAAGCCTTGTGGGGGTTATAGGATATATTGTGATGGACAAAGGAAACCTCCATGGGAATGGGAAGACAGGTATAACCCTTTTAAATGAATGTGTGTTGCGTGTGTGTCTGTGAATGTGCCATTTTCCACCTAATCCAAGCCAAATGTAATTCAAATGTAATGTAATTTTTCTGTCATGAGAACGTTTCCCCTTTCCTTGTGCAGAGCTCGAGGTTTAGTGCTCTTGACAGTTTTTGTGACTGATGGACCTGCAATTCAAGTGCTGACTATCTGGCCACTTCGGATCTCTGTTAGTTGCCTTATATTCCTTTTGAAAATTCACATTGATTGGTAATTGTCAGACCTAAAGCTCTTTTAATTGTGATCTTGTTGCTTTAAAGTCCTTTTTCGTACATCGCTTCCGTACTTTGGTGCGCTGACGTGGCTTTGTATATCTCAGACAGTCACATCCTCATTTCTTGTTCTCCTCATCCCACTGTGGGTGGTCCTGAGGCGGGACGTGCAGCAACACTTTGCTGATCGGGTTACAAGAAAGGGAGGCGTCTGGCGTCTGTCAGTCAGAGTTTTTTCCCCCGTCACTCACACA
>CABFOS010023064.1:0-10711 GCA_900660315.1 Diretmoides pauciradiatus | reverse complement strand
CTACGTTCCAACCCTCACCTATGGTCATGAGCTTTGGGTAGTGACCGAAAGAACGAGATCGCGAATACAAGCGGCTGAAATGAGTTTCCTTCGCAGGGTGGCCGGGCTCAGCCTTAGAGATAGGGTGAGGAGCTCGGACATCCGGGAGGGACTCAGAGTAGAACCGCTGCTCCTCCTTTATCGAGAGGAACCAGCTGAGGTGGTTTGGGCATCTGGTTAGGATGCCTCCCCGACGCCTCCCTGGGGAGGTGTTTCGGGCATGTCCAACCGGGAGGAAACCTCGGGGTCGACCCAGGACACGCTGGAGGGACTACATCTCTCGGCTGGCCTGGGAACGCCTCGGGATTCCCCCGGAAGAGCTGGTGGAAGTGGCGGGGGAGAGGGCTTCCTGGGCTTCCCTGCTGAAGATGCTGCCCCCGCGACCCGGACCCGGATAAGCAGAGGACAACGAACGAACGATAAAGGCAAATGTGCGAGGTGAGTGTGATTAGGGATCATTTATTAGCCCTTTTACCGTTCCAGTCAGGAGATGGTTAAATGCCCTTTGTACTGACTGATTGCATCACTGATGGAAAAGGCTACTGACTGTGCATGTTATCTTTTCAATTGTAGATTGAACTCCTTCTCCACTACAGTACCTTATATTTCTTTACAAATACGGAGATAGGCACTGATGTGGTTAGACTGACTTTCCCAAAACCAAAAGGTTTCATTTTTTATCTCCCCAACAGCCGGGCGTCCTGTCAATGTGTCCTTGTACAGCACACTGAAGGCCTACCAGCCTTCACTACTGACTACCGACACGCTTCGCTGGATATATCCTAACACCATTGGATTAGCTGGGGAGGTTCCCAAACCAACCTTCCCTAATGACTCCTCTTACTGGCACAGCATCGGCACAAGACCGGAAGCATCAACCCCAGCCAGGACTTGGTCTGACGTCGTCCGCCACAGAGGCAAATCCAGCAAGATATCGAGTAAGAGCGTCAACTCAACTCATTGCAAAACAGGTACGATCCACTGACTCTGAACGAAATGTGTGATAAGGGAAGCTCATCACACCACTAGCATTAAGGCTAACCGAAACCCAAGAAATAACCCCCAAACCATTGCTAGGCCGAGGGCCAGAAGAATCATTGCTAACTCCACACTAGATAAGCTCAACACTATTCTGAGTGTCTATAACCAGGCATTTAAGAATGGCAAAGACTGAAAATCTAACTGTGGCCGACTCATCGGTCAGGGAGCTAACAGGGTTGCTACCAGAGATCCTCTCTACACATCTGAGTGATATGAGGATTATTATCCACACTGGTTCATTTGACATTCGGCGAAGGAAAACTGGCTCTAAGATCCTGAGAAAAGACTTTTCCCTGCTACTGGAGAAACTGAGCGACTGTCAATTGCAATATATACTCATGTCAGGCCCCGTTCCAACTTTGGGGAAAGGAATGGAATCCTTTAGCAGACTCCTTGGCCTGAACACATGGCTGTCATCACCGTGCCTCACCCATGGGAAGTTTATTGACAATTTCAATATCTTTTGGAACTGCAAAGAACGCTTCGGACCTGACGGGGCTCATCCAAACATCACTGGATCCAGACTACTTGGTTCCAACCTACGTCACGCTCTTGGAATGCCATACCCAAACAAGATAGGCGCCCATCACCCGAGGCATTCAGAGGATGCCCCACCCCCTTCCACCACACAATCAAGGACTTAGTTAAAGCTGCCACGCTGAGGCTCAGTCAAATGGCCGATCTATTACACGGCAATAACCACAAACACTGTCACTCAGGTGTCTATCAGAGATGAGACAGAGCCCATGCTGCTTCTTTAAACATACCGGTGATCTAAAACAGCCGGTGGCGTGGTCAAACACATCGTAGTAATCACAGACCATGTCTCAGTAATCTTCAATGTGTCGATGCTCAGCCACGACTAGTCTCCTTTCCTGTCAGAATCCTGAAATACTGTTGCTCCACTAAAGGTTAAAAAGAGGTTGACAGAATCTCCCCGTGGTTAAACAATAACAGTGTTAAGGAGATTAAGTGAATCTGTTGGACAGCTGAAAGAAAATGGAGGAAAACAGTTCACTGTAGTACATACAAAGAAGCCATGACTGCCAATAATAAAGCAATACTGGCAAGAAAGGATTACTTTTCCAAGATGATTACAGAGAATGGAAGATGGAACCATGGGAAAATTCACCTGTATGATAGAGTGTAACTCCTCCACCTCCTCCAGCATATTTTAATGCTAAAAGAAAGAAAGCTAAAAACGTATTTCTTCACTTTAGCTCTGACCTTCGCACTTCTTTTAAAATGTTGAAATGTTGTCTTTTACTTCATTTCATGCATTCTATGTAATTTATTTGTTTAACTTTATTTGTATGTATTTGTTACTACAGTATGTATTCTATTTCTATTTCATCTTCATTTTTATGGGGACAGTTTCTTTTGATTTATTATTTTTCATTCTATTTTATATGAACTTCTGTTTTCTTTTTATCTGCCTTTTTTGATGCAAAGCACTTTGAGCTGTGACAGATAGAATTGATTTATTTCGGTCCATTTTGAAGAACAGATATACATAAGTACATACAGTACTTATGTCTATCTGTTCTGTTCTGTATGTACTGTATGTACATAAGTAGATACAGTACTTATGTCTATCTGTTCTGTTCTGTATGTACTGTATGTACATAAGTAGATACAGTACTTATGTCTATCTGTTCTGTTCTGTATGTACATAAGTAGATACAGTACTTATGTCTATCTGTTCTGTTCTGTATGTACATAAGTACATACAAGACCCCAACCGTGTATTCCCTGTTATTTATGCTGGTTGAAATTGCTTCCACTAGCTCAGTGTATGAAAGGTGCTGTATAAATAAAGGTTATTATTATTATTATTACTTGCTCGCTCACTTCGTTGTATCCTAAATGCCTAAAATGTAATATGCACTCATCAGTAAATGAGATCTGCTGTGTTACCTGGTTCGCCTGGTGCACCAGGAGTCCTCCAGAACAAAGTAGTCCACCCCCAGCTTCATCAGGTTCCTCTTCACCATTTCTCCAGACATGCGGCTGTACATGGAATAGACCAGCTTGGTTCTCTCCCTGGGAGGAAACAACGTTTTCACAACACAGAATGCACAAGGTGGATCGCAAGTTTCGTTTTTTTAAGTGCTAAAACACAGAAGAAAAGCAGTTTAAAAAGGGACAGAATAGGATGATAAAAATAAACCCAACATTTGTAAGAAAAAACATCCAAAGGGATTATGAGAACAAAGGAAGAAAGAAAAAAAAGAGCAAGCGACAACAAGCACCAACAAACCCAAAATCAAGTCAACTGGATGAATAGAAGCAAAAAAGGGAAAAAAGGGTTTCTAGAGGAACTTTGAGACTGTAAATATTTGGACACCATCGGCTGCTGCAGTTCCAGATCTCAAAACCTGGGGTTTTAAGACCATGTTTACCAATTAAATGAAACTAACTGAATAAATAAAATAAAGAACAGCATTTCATCCTTTTCACCAGACTTTCTTTTCTCATCCACAACATGGGATGCAGCACTAAACAAGCTGCTTTTGCTAGTGCTGGTGGAGGCAAGATAACTTCCAAGAACCTCCAAGTTCAGCCAGCACTGGGAACTGGTCCTTATTTTCCTGCCAATACAGCAGTGGAGCTGCATCCCGTGGGATGGGGGCTTCTGTCAGATAGCTCTGAATCTGCATAGCTGATTGGTTCACCGTGGAGTGCACCCTTGTGCTTTCCTGGGCAATTTCATCCTACATAGACAATAGTGTGCCTGGTCCTACTGTGCTTGGCTGCTTCCTCAATGGCCTGCCTTCCTCCCCCGTGACCGCCTGTCATCCAACAGATTCTGAAACATCTGTTTTCTTTGTGTCTGCAGTGAAGTACCGATCTCTGGTCAAGAAGTGTAGCAACACAGCACAGACGTTCAGTTTCAATGTTTTGAAATCTGTCCTGCACTTCCAATAGCGTCACTTTGGCTGTTCTCACCCTGCGATCAGACTTGTGCTTAGCAGATGCTGTAGAGCCTTAATTGATGGAATGACATCAGCAGCAGAAGCCGGGGAAGCGCCGATTTGCCTTGTCAGTTCTTCAAACGATGCAGGGATTGTCAGCATATTCTCAATGAGAATCCACTAATCTGCATTCAGGGTGGCTGGCAGATCATGATCTGCAGTATACACACTAAGTGCCCACTTCTGCTCCACTAGGCTTGGCATGATATAATATGTGTTGCTCCACTGTGTTGAAACGTCCTGCTGCAGCCTTTTGAGTGGGAGTTCTTCTTGAATAGTTTGGAGACTGGATTGTGCCAGCAGAGAATGTTTGAAATCTATCCCCCAATTGCCAAAACATTGCTTATGTTATGTTGTGAAAACAAACCTTCGTATAAAGCTGACTGCAGTGTGTGTGCTTATTCTCTAACTCTCTAACGCTGCTGTGTGTGAGCCACTGCAGCAACTAGAAGTTCAACATCAAGCCATCATGCTGTTAAACTGTTAAGTATCGACATAAACTGACATCCGAGCTCCAAATATCAACAGTGAAGCTTAAAGATGTGATATTATCTTGCATGAGCTTGTGGATGTACGTTGATACGACATCGTACACAGGGACGCGACCGTCAAGAGAAATAGCGTCTGCTGGGTGTAGTGGGGTTCAATGAGTCAGCAGCCGGCAATTACCTCCATTACTTTGACAGTTTACAGTTATGCCTTTTGCTATTTGACTGTCTTCAGGATTCTTTTGTTTTGCATTTTCCAGTGATTGCAGATATATCGGTGCATCAAATGCATTCATACTTTTCCCACACCTGCATGGAACCCTGATCTTAGTGTAAAAACAAAAACGCTGCTGAGTGCAGGAAACTCTACTGACCTCAGACCTGCGTCTTCATAGTGGGGGTGGTTGACAATGGGCCGACCTGTGGACAGCTTCACACTGGCCATGGTGGGCATGGCTCCAGCAAACACTGAATCTGTACGACACACACAAGCACACACAGGGCACAGTCAATACGAGGCAAATGAAGAAAAACACAAACAAAAAACAGTTATTCCTTATTATGTGGTTGTAAAAGAATGGAATAAGTATCAACACTATATTCAAAAAGGGAATTACATATTGTTTAAAATGATTTACCAATTACATTATCCACAGCCTTTTCGGGTTACTCTGAAACATTTAGTAAAGTCTGTTGTCCCTGTCAAATAAATTAATAAATTAAATTAAAATAAAAACAAAGCAATAAGGGCAAGAGGTCAACTTGTCTGTCTCAGGGCTGCACAATATTGGGATTTTAGTTTCCACAAATAACCGTAGCACATTGTCAATATTGAAATTGGCATTTAATTTAGAATGACAATAATCAAGATGCGCAGTAAAATAATTTTGCGCATCAAATGATCAAGATAAGTTTATAACCGTGATTGCAATATCTGGCAAAATAATCTTCTACTCAGGTGTCATGTGTGTCAGGCGCAGGTTGATGACATCACCACCACCACTCACTGGGATGGGTGTTGTCCTGGATCCAGTCCAGCAGCTCCTCCTGGGGCAGGTTGCTGAACTCTCCCATGATCCCCCACTGGGCCTGCAGGTTAGCCACGCCTTGTATGGCCATGATGGCCATGATGACAAACACCGCCATCTGGAGCTTCAACTTCTCCCCCATCCAGCCAAACAACTGAGGTGCAAAAAAGGGAGGGAGGTAGAGAGAACGAGTGTGAAAGAGTGAGAGAGATGAGAGAGAAACAATAAACATGACTGAGGGATTATTGTGAGTGCTATGAAACATTTGAGAACCTAAAATATAGATTGTTTTTGTTATGTATGATGATGTGGTAGTAATATTTCATATTCACATTTTATGTATCAGAATTGTCTGTGAAGTGAAGCAGGGTATTGCTGAAGAATGTATGCTCAGCAAAACTTTCCATAAAAATATCTAAACTAAAATTAAATCATTTGATGAATAATGTACAACAATATATGATGAATATGATGTGAAGATATGACGAAGAAGAGACAACTTCAGTTTCGTTCCAAAATGAGACAGACAAAAACCAAGATAATTTATTGTTATCATTAAGCATGACATAGCTAATGAGAATTAATGAGAAGAACTGGAAGCAACATTAAGGCTTAAAGAATCATTCTGTGTTAAAAACATATTAGGATGTGTTCATTAAAACAGGTGTTAAACTAGTGGCGAGGTGAAGTATGGAAGTATGATGCTGTTAGTGATGTGTCAAGGTGGCATGTAACGATATTTTAGATAGTGGTGTTCCGGTAGTCCATTTTGCTTCTTCTATGCAATTACACTGTTCACTTGTGTTAAAAGGTGGATTGCCAGACCTGTTTGGAGCAGATCAGAGAGGCCATGATGCACATGTGGGGCGTAAGGAAGAGCTTCAGACGCATGATGAGGATGGCCAGGACGGCAAACGCCACCAGCTGGAGACTGTGGTACACCAGCTACAGAGAGTCAGGACACAAGCTTAGACAAGCTTAAAGGAATAGTTCACCGAAAAATGTTGAAAATGGTGCAGTTTTTCGACATTTTTCGGCAGTGACACCGTCGATATCAAGCTCTCGTCTAGTCAATATTTAGCCTATGAACATACAAGAAATGCCATTTTTTTCACATAATTCTGCAACTCGCGGGTTCCGGACATATCGGTTGTGGCGGACGAGAAGTTTGGAGTACTTTGAAGGCTTTTTTTGGGATACTTTTATTAGGTTTCGTATTTGACCCCCCTCCACAGCCGTTATATGGATCACCACTGAAAACGGTTTCCTGTCTATTGACACTTCTGAGTCTTTTGAGGACACATTTCACCATACCTCTTATCGGCACGAGGCTGAGTAGATGAAATCTTAATTATCATTTTTCGGTGAACTATTCCTTTAAACAAAACAAGAATCAGCAAGTGGAGAGATCCGGTTGGTGAAGTCGTGGCAAACACCAGGCAAATGTAAACCATCATGTGGAGCTGGGTTTCAATTACATCTGCCTTTATTTTAATCATACAGCTGTGTTAGCGATAAGGCGACGTTTGACAGTCAATTGGACTCTACCAATGTGTGTCCCCACCAGCTGAGGCAGTTAGACACAGATCAATCTCGGAACCCAGAGGCTCAATCGATCTGACGACCGCCTGAGACTCTGGCCGCAACGGCCACTATTTTTGGGTTATTCAGTCTAGCCAGCGGATCCGAAGAATGACGTCCTCCTCCGTGGACCGGTCATTTCATTTTTAGTTTTTTATATCAAACTTTTGCCATATCCTGTCGGGACGCAATCTAACAAGTAAATACGTTAAACAAAGCAATAGGACTGTAAAATGACCGGTCGTTTTACAGTCCTATTGCTTTGTTTAAGGTATTTGCTCGATAAACGCGGTGTGTTAGCTTGCCTGCAGACAGGGTATGACAAAAGTTTTAAAACTAAAAATTAAAAACTAAATGACGGGCGCACGGAAGAGGAAGTTGTTCTTCGGATCTGCTGGCTAGACCGGATGATCCAGACATATTGGCCATAGGTTGCTCTCGAAAAAATGAAAGTTGTTTGGACGTAGAGTGACATTTGCTTGATGCTTTCATTTAAAACATCTTAAGTGGAGACATATTTTGCTTGAGTAGGTGGACTGGAATCTCTAACCCTGGCAGTGTCTCTACCCACTGAGCCATACACAACCATGAACGCAAAAGTGTCAATTTGTTTTTGGAAAGCTTCATCCACCGGCTGGTGAATAAAAAAGTCAGTGTCCTGCCCTGGGAGAGATAGAAGGGAGAACGACATGAGATGCCAATAAGAAAGCTGATTCCATAGCAGAAAGGAAATTGCCTTTCATTTCCCAGTAATGAGGCAGGTGATGAAAATTACTTAGGGACATAATTACTGAGCTTGCTGCGACAGGGGTGAAAATTAACTCTCTAATCTCTCTAATGAAACAGCACAGGTTTAGAAAAGTGGAATGACGACGTGAAAGTGCACACAGAGGAATTACAGCAATAAAGCTTCTGTATAAGCTTGGCAATAACATTTGAATAATGAATTTCGTCTCACCTCTCCTTTTGCTACCATCTCAAGCCTGCAAAACAGAACAGAGGTGGCAGAGTTAAAGCAATGTCAAGCTCAGGTGTCCACTGGGGACAAAACAATTCGCTCATTTTTAGTTTTTGTTAATATTCTCTTGTCCACCACAGTGGGATTTTGTGCTCATTTCATGCATTTCATCTTGGTCACTTTAACTAACCAATGATATAATGATCCAATGCACTGTTCAACACTCTTTTTTTGTTTTGTTTTGTTTCTTCTGCATAACACAACTTAATTTTGCCTCCTCGGCAGTAGTCTAATCAGACCCATGGATTGTCAGTTTCAAAACTGACTGAGGCCTGGCCCACAGAGGGCCTCAGGATACTCACCCTTCAGCTTCATCGTCGTCTTCGACCTTGGCTGATGTCTTCCCTCCATCCCTCAGGAATCTCACTACATCCTGGACAGTCTGGACAGGGAGATGGGAGGGACAAACGGTTGCATCAAACACAGAATGAAATATAGGAAGAGGAATATCCCTTTCGCTATGCATATTGTGTTTCCAACAGATGGCACACAGTGTACAAATAGCTTTCTTATCAGATTATTTTATAGTAGCTCCTCTTTATACCACACGTAAACCACATACACCAATGACTCCTCTTAGCTCTGCAAGGGGCAGGCAGAATTGAACAAACTGGGGGGAAATTGTTCACGTTAAATATTTGGAACAACTCAGTTTTCGTCTAATGCAGAATAGGACAGAATTTTACCAGAATGACAAACGCCTACATACAGTATACGTGTGTGTGTGTTAGGGTAGAACTATAATGTTTTGAAAAAAAGGATACGCCCTAATGGCAGTTAAAACTGGCAATACCAATTACCACAACCGAGAGCAGAGCGTGAAAGACAGGAGGAAGATAGATGCAACAACAATGAAAAGGCAGTTATAGTGGTAATGTGCCCAACACCGCTGCATTACCATGCTATGCAGTAATTAACTACTGCATGCCTCAGGAAGCACAACAGCAGCAGTCCGCCTTCCAAATGTAGAGTGGAAAAAACAGGTCAGAGATGAAAAGCCAGCCATCCTTTGGGGCATAATGGAGAGGCACTGTGTATTGTACACGTGTTGCCATCTATCTCGTGTTAGACCATTTGTGCCAGTAACCAGAGCAAACTGAGTGCCAGCTCTTGTCTTCCCACTGCACTGAAGCAGCCTGTCGCAAAGCTATAAGTGATTTTGCCCGCTACGTTACTCTGGAGGGCGAGACAAAAAGCGTCATGCTGCAGGCCCACCACTTTATAGAATCACACATGCACAAGTCTGGGTTTCAGATTTTGAGTGAAGATGCTCTATAGATCAGGACGTAACCCTAGTTAACATGCTAATTAGAGCTGGTGATGGCCTTTTTTATTGTTTTGTTGATGTTCTAAAAACATCCCAAACTGTTACCAGTTCTGATGTATGTGTGTGTGCATGTGTGCGTGTGTGTGTGCATGTGTGTGTGTGCGTGCGTGCATGTGTGTATAAGACTTACCCGTCCGGCGATGAGAGAAACCACCAGCACATTGATGGGAAGTAGCAATGTTTTGATGTAGCGTAGAGGGGTCTGAGAGAGCAAGAGAGAGACATTTATAATAACAGGAGGCATTTTGCTTTACATCCCTAATATTTTCACAGGAGTTCAGGTGACATTTTGAAAATGAAAATTTGCTGAGGTTTTCACTCCATTCCTCACCACCTGAGACTTGCCTGTTATCACAAGCTTACAGAACACAGAGTCACACTCTGCAATTATCACTGTTGGTGGTGGCTTTGACACGAGGGAGGTAAATGTCAAGTTTGGTGGCAGACCTGATTTTTCATGTGGTCAAAATGGAAGCGAAATCATTCAACAGAGCCATACCTCCATCTCCATGAAGTCAAATTCAGCCGCGCATGTGTACATCAGGGTGTGGAAGTCCCTGTAACTGGTGAACTTGGACTTGATGAGGCCACTGATGTGAGCCTAGAAAATAAAAAGCTCTGTAAACACACTTTCTATGCATTTTGTATTTCAAAATATTACGACTTTAATTTCCTGACTATATTTGAAAACTTTGGTCACTGTTCAAAATTATCTACACTAATAGGGACAGTGGACAATATGACAACTACACCATATAGCTGAATATAATACAGAATATGACTTTCTTCATAATAACAAATGTGAAAGGACACTGGTTCTGATGCATTTATGGGACCAAACAACAATATTTCTCCATTCTTTAAAAGACTCTTTGGTCCAATAACTATTCTAGATACAGAAAAGATCAAATCCATCTTCCATGCATTTCTAGACTTTCCAGACCTGCACAGGAGCTCTGCACGGTGGAGTACTGTGATTGATGCCTTAGACAATTTCACATGCATATCAGTTGAACAAATTTCAAACTGAATATTTCAATAGTTCTTCCACATATGAGATTTTCAGAAAGGTGACTTTGTAGTAGCTTACGTCATCGGAGACGCCAAGGATGGTGGACAGCATGAATTTGAGCAAAACAGTGGAGGCAAACCAAGCCAGACCCTGCATGGCCTGAGACCGAAGGAGAGGGGGGTCAGACGCACTCTGGTAGGCT
>CABFOS010023047.1:2330-14432 GCA_900660315.1 Diretmoides pauciradiatus | reverse complement strand
CAATGCACACGGGGCATAAAAGTCTGTAGGAGAGGTAGAGGTGTTTTTTTATGAAGTTTCAAATGAATATTAACCCCTCTTGGTCCCATGATACCAGTACAATTTATTTTCTTCACAGCACCCAAAACATAACAAAAGGGCAAATGTATTTCATCCTTTGCTAATGCAGTAGCTATGTTTGTGTAACAGGAAGAAGAGTGGAAACCAGAGTCACCAGAGGGGCTGACCCCACCCCTGCAACTTCCTCTCCCGAAGGTACCACGAGTCAGAACATAACTATCACCAGCACAGTGAATGTCAACACCATTACATCAAGAACTCCACCAGGTAGTTTTGTTGGCACTGTATGCACAATCATTTACTATCATTCCAAATATATTTTAATTCATTCAAGTTTTTGTGTGTGTTTCTGTTCTTCAGTTCCCATCAGCACGCAGTCAACGCCACAACCAGAGCCCACAACCACGCCAGGTACCAGCACCACTCTCTCACTGTCATGTGTGAACACCCTTTCTGGTGGAGCCATTACATTTAGGTGGTGTATAAACCATGAACACTGTGGTGTCAGAGAACGCATTTCACCAATTGCACAAGCTTAAGCTTTCACATCAAGAATGCAGAAAGGTTAAAGACGAATTATCAGGTAATTAGAAAATGTTAAACTCCCTGTCCTTGTCGAGATATACAGAGGAGTATTTCTGCTGCTATTTACAGAGAGGGAGAGAGAGAGAGAGGGAGAGGGAGAGGGAGAGAGAGAGAGAGAGAGAGAGACTGCTGATATATGTCGTTAGACTAAATTTCCTCTGAGAGTCATACCATTGAAATATTCACAAATTCAATTAAAAAAGGAGTTAAATATGAGAATGCACCTGGAATTTAATGAGAAGTAATTATGTATGGACTCATATGGCAAAGATAAGTAGTCATATGTTCCAATATGTGGCAATATGCTATTGCATTATGAAACTGGGTATTATAAATGTTAAATACAAAGGGAAAAGAGAACAAGAAAATCAAATGAATCAGGGAAAATAATGTTTTTACTGTCTATTTTTTCATCATCCATAGTGGCATCCTCCCCAACCAGAACTACTAGAACCACCACAACCTGGGGTAACTAAGAATGTTCCTGCTCCATAGTTACCTTAAATGCCACAGGCTATGCGGTTTTGTTATCTCATGGCAGATTTGACAGTATCACAATTCCCCGTCTCCCAAATACAAGCCGCGGAGGAGTGGTAGAATAGAACACCTGACTTCCTCTCTTGCCAACAGATTAATGCTTGATTGTACTTCATGCAAGAGATAAGATATTTGTGTTCCCATGCTGTGCTGGCTCACGATAGATATGGTTTTGATACACCATCAACAGCATGTCAGGGCCAGTACATCTGCCGTGCCATCTTTGGCTGCTGTTCCCTGGTGAACCTCTGTTTTTTTGGAAGCTTTCTGTGTTGTACAGTCAAAGATAAGTCAAAGCTTTCTCTCTATACTTTGCTTCTTAACATAGGTCCAAACAATGATAAAGATTTCACGTATGGTAAGCGGCTAAACTTCATTGTTTTCCCCAAACTTTGATGCAGTATAGTGCAGCCACATAACAGTATTGTTTTATTGTACTGTGTTTGATATGTGTGTTGTATGACCAGACTACAAGTCGCTTCGCAAAGCTGGACTGTCCATTGGAGCGGTGCTCTTCGTCTTGGGCTTCATGGTCTTTGGGTGTAAGTGTGACACTTGAAACCCCGTCTGTCTTTGGAATCTCTGGAACCATTAGTGTAATGATAACAACCCCCCTTCTCTTTTACTTCATCACTCACTGTAGGTGGCAAAGTCTGCCGGCTGCCTAAGTGTCATGGGAGGTCAACAAAGTAAGTACTCAAATCACATTGATTATAATGCTTCGTGGTCACATACTGAAATATTATCCAGTTGTATTTCAGGAACACTAGCTGATTGCGTTATTGTGTGTGTGTGTGTGTGTGTGTGTGTGTGAGAAAGATGTCTGACTAGCATGACCATGGAACATGTTATTGTGGTGCCCCTTTAACCCAGCAGACAAAAGGGATGCTTGAGTAAACAGTCCCTTGTGCCTGAGAGGGAAGCTGTGTTTATATCATGCTGTTGTAAATTGCACTTGAATGAGTTACGTATGTCACATTTTCAGTTCATATCATACTGGACAATGCATGATAAAGAATCAGTCACATCAGATATATGTAGTAGCTCAAAAGAACTGCTGACTGAAATCTCTGAGATGATTAATGGGTTACAAAAATCAGGCTTAAGCAATTTGTTGAGCAATACTGTACTGGACTGATCTGTACAGCGTTCATTCATGTTCATTTTCTTGATTGTGTGGTTTATTTATTCTTATGCTTCACTTATTTCATTAATTAGTCTTTGATTTTTCCCCAAATGTCCCCTTTGCTTATTTTCCAGGTCATATCAAGTGGTCAGAGTATAAGGAGAGGACGTGTGTAGCGGGACAGATGTAGAGACACAGTAAACCATCAGGAGACGAGAGACAAACATCAAGTCAACAGCTGGAAGCGTGTGTGTGTGGGTGTGTGTATGTACAGTACATGCATGGGTGTGCATGTGGGTTAGTGACTTAGGAACAGTTAGATGGAAAACACAGAATAAACAAAGGAAACATGAATCATGCTGACAAGTGAAAGAGAGGGTCATTATCACCCAGTTAATCTTTGTTAAATGTTATTTCCATTACTTGGCAAAACTGAAAAGTAAATTGATTATCTTGTTGTCTAATGAAGAGACGTTTGACATTTTAATCACACTTCCAGACACGAAGCAGACTAGTTTCCTATTCTTAAGTTTATTTGAAAATCTTGTAACCGATAACACAGCTACTGGCAGAGTGTTTCATAGCAAGGATTATTAAAAAAAAAACTTTAAAAAACGTAACATCCCATAATTGACAATCTCGCTAATACCCCCAAGTTCCATCAGGATCTAAAAATAAAACAGTCACTTCCCCTTCCTAATAGTTCCTGCATGCTCTTTACACTTTCAATCTCGACTAAAATGTGATGTTTAGTAAAGGGAGTCTGTAAGCCTCTTAGTGGCTCTGTGCTTGTACGTGAGTAAGGCCCGAGATTGAACAAGATCCACTGGCACATACTCAATATGATGCAGAGAATAAAATGAAGGAACCCCAGCTGATGTTATAACAGTTTTAATGTTAAAATCAACATAATCCAGAGTTCAGCATATGTAGCTACATAATATACAGTAGTATTCACTGTCCTAATTGCTGTCACAAACACAATGACGATGACGTTGCACTGCTGTGCAAAAGGAATTCATTCACGGTACACAGTCTTACTATTATAATAGTTTCATGAGAAATATGGTGTTGTACTGTTGAAACACTTTCTAAATTACTAAATATAAATGACTCCTCACTGTGAATGTCCTTGGCAAACAAGATTAGACATATTGGTTAATCTGAATAGACTATGATGAGGATAAGTGAGTACTTAAAATATATGTCTGATGTTCTACTTTGTCACTACAATAAGACACACAACAACACAAATATCAACAGACCTTTGGCAAATATTTAACACAGATTACAAATGAAGTGTGCATTATCCCTGAAACTGAGAGCATACAAAAAGATCTCTTGGCAAAGATATTTGTTCCATCAAAAGGACACAATGCACATGCAAAGCTCAGTAAATTACTGAAAATATATAATAATCTGCTCAACCCTGTTTTGGAATAATATATAAAAGAGTCAGATCCGATGGTGTTACTGCAGGGACTCTGCCCAGTAACACTCTAGAAAAGAATCAACCTGAGAAGGGCCTTGAGGTTTTTTCCATAATTATATCCTTTTCCAATGTTTTTGGTGTTCAAAATCCATCCCCCTTATGATAGAAACAAAGCATCACATGATTTTCTACCTTTACAAGAGCAGTGTCACGGGAGAGGCTTTGCAGAAGAACAATACAATAGGAGAAAAGAGTGTGGTTGAATGTATGGGGCAGATTGGACAAAATATTTCTTTGGATTCCTGCAGATTGTTTGGTTCCGCTTCCACAACTCTGTGTCCTTTACTTTGTACATTTTGGGAAACTATTCAAAGACATTACTACATTCAACAGCTGTTGTATTGTGGCTTGCTCCGTCCAACAGAAATAGTACCTCCTGTGAATATGACTGAATGCGAAAGAGAGAAACTGAAATGTTTTGTACTGCATTTGTCAAATGGTACACCCTTTGAAATGCTGACACCTAGGGAAGACTTACTGAGCTACACTACGCTTACGAAAAATACCACATACACATATATACAGTGCTCCGATGCAAACATGTGCAAACAACAATCACACCGGCTAATTTCTTTCATTAAAATAAATGCGTGCGTCGTTTTCAAGAAGGCACTTGTTGCGTAAGACCTATAGTCGGTATACACACCACTGACAAAGACGTGATTACACAGGTGTTATTGCTCTCTAAAAGTCGGACTGGAACCAAGCCAAGCCTCCAGTGATGAGATTAACGTTGCAAGGTTGAGTGGAGGAGGACAGTGTGATGCTGTTTTGATAAATCCAATGCCCATTCCCACAGTTGTCGGCTCCATAATAACTGCTCCTCGGGAAGCAACAAATGAAAAACGCTGTCGTGCCAAAACAGGACACCCTTCCCCTTTAAACTTATCCAACTTACTTTCGCTGTAATACAGAACAAATAGGCAGACCAGTGCTTTGGTTTTAGCGCTTTTAACAGGGCAAGACTGATTTCCATTTAAATGAAAAAGGAGAAGCGGCGATCGTGCGGTCTTACTCAGTATGAATGAAACATGGCTATCGCGGGCATTTCCTCCAATCACCCCCCACACTTTATTTGATTCTCAAGTATTCTGACCCGTTCCACCCTCCCTCACACCCAGCCTGTCTGTACCAGCACATGCAACATTAATCTAACTCTATCCGCCCATCAGAGAGATATTTACAATTTGTGAGGCTGTGGACGTTAAAGTGAAAGCTTTTCAAACTAAAAATAGAAGGGAAACGAAAACAACATCATTCACGGCGGTCGATTAACTCGCTGCCTTGCAAGAGTTTATTCAGACATCCTTTCCCACTCGCTTCTTTCTTACTGAGACTGGGAAGAGGGAGAATAAGCTTTACTTTTCTACTGTATTGCCTCCTGTCACTCCTAATGGGGCAGGAACAGGAGATGTCAGACAACTGAATAGGAGAATGAAGTGAGAACTGGGCTGGCTTAGTGTGGATTAGTATGGTTTGTCTCATTCAAACAAGACCATTCCACACAGAGGTCTGTTCCAAACGCACCAAATCAAACACAAATATAGTTTCACCAAATAGCTCATAGGAATAACTTCTTACTTCAGGTGGTAAAAATGGGCGGGGGGTTATGGCTGTGCTAAATTATTCCTTTTAACAAAAGAAGCTTTTCCCACTTTAATCCATATTCAGTGGCTTTCATTTGGATTCCTCAAATAGAATCCAATTAAAAGGCTTGAATGTGTTCCAAATGTCCCAGGCTAAACGGTGCGTGTGCACAGTACAAATGTCTGGGACAGAGACAAAAGTACTGCGATGTTAAAAGAAAAACACACATTACATAGTTATTGATAGGTAGTGGTGTATGAGCGAGGAGCAGAGAACCATACTGTAAGAAGCAGGCTGTGGTGCAGAGAAATGTGCCCACCCTGAGTCAAATAGCAGGATATGATAGAGCTCAGTGCATCAGTCCTCTTTTGCTGGTGTCCTGTTAAGATTGGATCTCCTCTTAGGGTTAGACTGCCCCTTTCTGGCCCTGCTCTGTAGGCACGGAGTAGATCCTGGAGGGAAGGACAGGCCACAGGAAGGGAAGGCAGCAGTCAGAAGAGAGGGAAAAAAACAAACAGACAGGGTCAAACACAAAATATATATCGCCGTCTAGATATTTAGGGTTTTTTCAGTTTGTTAGGAGAGCGAGACAAGCAACATCCCTGCGCGTTGGAATTGAGGAAATGCATGTCTGTCTCACGCTGCAGGGCTCTGACAGGTACACGGTGACTGAATCACCTCAAAACACATCTCATCCCCAGGTGGGACTGTTGATCCAACAAGCTAGGGGTTGCTGTGTGATTAAGCTTCTTTTCAGCAGAGCGATCAGTCAGCGCCAAACACTGCCAGAGTTGACTGCAGCCCCGGGAGGCAGCCAGTAATCCTGCGGAGGAATTTAACCCTTACAGTTCGACTTGGGTGTCTGCTGCACAACACCGGAGCTCCGGCTGCTTGGAGATCTCTGGAGACTAATCTGAACTCCGTAACCCCTCTCGCACCTAACTAGCAGGTGACGTAGCACTGCGCCCCAGAACAAAAGAAAGTGATTACTCTGCAGAAAGCCAGCCCACAGAGCTAACCATGGTTACACAAGCAAGGAGTGGGAGGGGGAGAGAGCCTTTCTGTTCAACTGGTTTAGGCTGTTCCATTTTCTGATTGCTGTTGGCAGATTGTTGTCATGACGCCAAGCTGAAGTTTACTGCTTACAGGGCTGGTTTATTCTTGAGCAGTTGAGACCAGAGTTGTCTAGTCAGGCCTCAATTTAAGGGGGTAGGCTTTAGAACAGGTTAGCTCCTGTCCCATAGGGTCATACTGGCCCGCTGGCACTCTCTCCAGGCTATTTTGTGATGGCTGAGAAGGTGATGGGTGGAGTGGGTGCACAGTGGTGGTGGAGGGCTTCAGGCTGTGACGCTAATTGCTGTGCAAGTCCAGACGGGCTTGGCTGGGTGGATGCACACGGTTGGGTTTGCCAACCGAGTGTGTTTTTATGTGGTTTTGATGCTGACAAGTTGGGTGAAGTAGAGGAAATTGGCAAGGCAGCAGTGAGACTGTTACCCGCCAGACTGGTTCTGTCACTTGCCGGCTGACTTAGCGTAAAGTGGAGCATGCATATCTCTGTAAGACACGGATATGTACAGATGCTGCAGGAGGAAAACACTTTAACTTGTTCCTCTTAGGAGACCGAAAGTAAAGAAAACAGACTATACAGTGTACCTCAACGCCGTGGTCAAACCCCATTATTAATGGGTGGGGAAAAAAGGGGGGGGTATACGTTGACAGAAAAAACAATTTTGGTCTGTTTTTGCACAAACTTTGAGTTAGACGAGTAGAGAAATATGACCTTACCCTTGCTGCCGGCTGTGCATGCGGCGTCTCACCAACACTATGGCTGCGAGAGAAAATGGAAAAGGTCACAGCTACACTAGAGAAGAATTCACATTTGCGTAGGCATTAGCTGAGCTTTACGGGGTGAGGGTTAACTACAGTCATTCAGGTCAAGCAGCACAGGGCTTAACAGCAGTGTGTTCATCAAATGCGGTAATATACTGTAATAAGCAATATATTTTTCACAGATGACTAAAGTGCGTCTCGTCCAGACACAGAATACTTACCAACTATCACTGCGACTGATAGAGCCACTACGCTCACAGCTGCGATGATGACAATGAGCGTGAGCTGATCTAAAAGACAACATCAGTTATGTTAGGTTAGCTAGATGTGGAGTAAACAAACGAGTAATGACAAACATGGTGATATGCAGACAAAAAATGAAAAAATGATTTATACATATACATATACATTATAGTTCAGACATTTTTCCAACCTGAAGTTTCTGCTACACCTTTCGTTTTGTCAGATTCAACCAGGACGGGATCTGGAATCGCTGTAATAGGCAATACAGCAAGAGAACAGATGACACAAGCTGATGATGATTTGTATATTATTATTATGTGTATGTTTAATTTCCCACTCAAATGGCTGTTCTACAGACAGATCACTACCAATAGAACCAGATTGTGTGATACATATACATATACATATAAATTATAGTTCAGATATTTTTCCAACCTGCTACACCCTTTGCTTTGTCACTTTCAATCAGGACAGATCTTTGGTTTGAATTCTCTGTAATAGGCAAGACAGCAAGAGAACAGATGACACAAGCAGATGAGTAAATGTATATTATTATTGAACCAGATTGTGTGATCAAGCCACAGAATGGCCTGCTGACTTCATTACTAGTTACAGCCAGTTCAAAACTGAGAGGTTGAACAATTCATCAGATGATCATTTTGACTGTGTTGGTTGAACCCATGAACCAGATCGTTGTTAATCAAGGTAGTGAGGAGAATGTTTTCAGGTAGTGAGGAGAATGAGGAACAGAAGGAATCACAGTGTGT
Source organism: Diretmoides pauciradiatus (assembly GCA_900660315.1). NCBI lineage: Eukaryota > Metazoa > Chordata > Actinopteri > Trachichthyiformes > Diretmidae > Diretmoides > Diretmoides pauciradiatus. The sequence goes on along the minus strand of CABFOS010023047.1, from coordinate 6,205 downwards.
GTGAATGGAGGAGGATGGGGGTTCGTCAGAGGAAGTCTGGGTCTTTCCTGGAAGGCTGCTGCTCCGAGAGCAGACTGACTGCAGCCTTGTCCTAAACAGATCAGTAATTCTATCAAAGGTCCATCATAGAGAAGATGAGGAGTGACGGGGAGAGGCGCTGAGAGAGAATGAGAATGCCAATGTTGATTAGCTGACTGGCAGGATGGGGGAGATGTCGACGTGTTCATTGGCCTCTCGGCAGAATCCACAGTACTCCTCTAGGGAGCTAATTGATTCCATTCTGGGTTTAATGATTGGGAGGAGGGAAAGCCAACAGGGGCCACAGACCCTCGCACATTTCACTGGGCCAGAACCCCTAAACACTTCTGACTGACTAACAATAATTACAGAGGCCATAACCTCACATACTCTCTTCTGAACAACTTCCATTACAGAGTATGTAGGAGTGGTGCAGAAATCCCTCTGCCTCCCCTCCACACGAAATGTAGGTAAACTCACCCTTCATCCGGATTAAATCCTCGTCATCCAATTCTGTGGAATAAAAAAATGATCATGTATCCATAGAAAACAATTGTGAAAACTAGTGTATTGTTGTTATGCTTGCCAGCTGTCAGCATCTTGTACAGTATAAGTTAATTGTCTTTCTATGACAGTCATGCATACAGACAACGCCCTTAATCTTTCAGCAAAACAACCACAAAGGGCTTAGAGTAGAAAGAGGTTACAAGTAATGTATTTACAGTCTTGAATGACTGTGATTATAGGTTGGGCATAGAGGACAACAAAATATAACAATAATCTCATGTATTATATTGCAGGTGAATTATTGTAAAAAGATTTAATATAAAATGTGTGTGAATATGTGATATTAACGTGTGCTTGAGTAGATGTGTGGGTCAATCTTCACCCACAAATTAGTATTTGAATAACATTAGGTGGAAAAATGTGATGTACGAAGATTGAGTAGTTTGTGATTGTTTTGAAGAGCTGACCACTAGATGTCCTTTATTGCATGAGCAGATTATTGTTGAAGCTATAGTCAAGTTCAAGTTGAAGCTATAGCCAATGTACAAGATTAGTGTGTAGGGTATTGTAGTTCTAAGTAGTACTGAAACTGAAATGACCATTGAGTGATAGTTTTGAATGAGGGATTGGTATGGTACACTATGTTGTGTCTTAAGAGTGACCTTACCAGAGGGCCTATTACAGTATACTACCACAGGCATGTCAAAGAAGTACAGCACAACAAGGCCGGAATAAAGCTCAGTCACTTAGTGGCTTCAGCAGATCTAAAAGGGATCTAGATGTAGATGTTTATCCCGCGTGCAAGCATAATAAAAGAAATACACAAACACACACAGTCTAGACAGACACGGCACACCATTGAAAGGACATCATAGATTAAAGTGACCCTGTTTTTTGTGGTGGGGGGTGGGGGTTATTTTACAGATAAAGATGCATGACATACCTTCAACACCTGATCCTTCACTCTCCTCTGAAAAAACTGTATGAGGGTGGGGAGTAAGGGACTGCATTAACTCACAATACAATTTCACAAAGGTTATTCATTACATATCTGCTCCAAAGCACAGCCACTCTCAGAGGACCTCAGACAGACTGTACCGTACGATAGAAAGAGTATGTGAGCTACAGCCAGTTTATTGGTATACTTGCTCATTGTATTTCTTTGTCTCTAGAGGCATTTAGTGGGGTCTCTATAGCGAGACATGTTCCCAATACGACAACTTATAGAAACACAGACATTTAATGCGACTCATATTCTGTATACAATATTTGTGCAGTGCTCCTTATCTATAGGAATAACACAATATACTACTGTATATAGGTTGGATTTGGTTTCGTGCACCAGGTAACTACAGTATCGTGATTATTATTGCTCGAGTTAACTGGACGTGTTTTTCTTTACATGTCTGTACTAACAACTTGCACTGCTTGTACCTCCTGTTTTAGGTAGTTGCATGATTTAAAAGTGAGTATGCGTTTATCCTGTTGCAAGCGGTACAGATACTGCACCGTAGGTGAGGAAAACGTGCAGGCATAGAGATGCATTGAGTCTGATTAGATGTTTATCATCTGAAAGTTGCATGGAGATGAGAACGTACCAGTAGCAGCTGGCAGTAGCAAACACAGGAACAGCAATCGCATCATCTTCAAATGCTGCAGGGGGAGAAGAAAACAAGTTAAAAATATCTGCTATTAATATTCAGTCATTGATGTGTGTGAAATCTTGGTGTTGTTGCTTATGTGAGATTGTGTGATAGAGCTCAGAACGGTCTCTGTATTGGGGTTTGTCTGGCTGGATATTCTTTCTACCAGAATTTCACTCATGGCTTAAGAGTTTCAGACTCACATAGTCCTAGTCAGTGGAAAACTACAAATTCCATGGCCAACCGGCTGCCAACCAGTCCTGCACAGTGGTACATGGTCTGATTGTAAATCGAGAATGTAATCTGAGGTGAGTGGAGGTTACGGTCAGTGAATGAGAACTGCATTTCCCACAGTGCTCAGCAGAAAACCTGTTGTGAGCATTCCGTCATAGTCAGCTGGCACCAAATGTCTATTCACCGTTTTCCCCTCTCCGTGCTACGGTTGCGTACCATGCCAGGTGTTGAGCAACAAAGCAAGTGACCAGCGATTTGAAAAGTCACAAAAAGTCAATCGTTCATTTATTGTACAATGCTAAGCAATGATCTTGCCATGGTGTGTCTGGAGAAAGAAAACAGTCCGAACTTCATGGTAACTTAAACAAACACTGAAGTTTCTGTCAACCTCCCTATCAGAGAGACCAACAGTCGCGTTTACTTTGGCTGCAATTTTTCTTCCTTGTTCTTCTTGAGATGATCAATTATGTTGAAATAGAAAGAGTGTATGAAAATACATTTCTGGGCGTGATAATTGATCATAAATTATGTTGTAAACCACACACAAATAATGTAAAAACAGAAATTGCAATAAACCATTGCAATATTAAATTAAACTAATATCTTGAATCAGAAATCACTATATATACTATATAGTTCTCTCATACTGTAGTTCCATACATTACCTACGGTGTGGAGGTATAGGGAAACACATACAAAACCAACACTAAGCCAATTTTCATGCTACAGAAGAGGGTTATAAGAATTGTAAATCAATCGGATTATTATGAACCCAACAACGCACTATTTATTAGCGTATATGCTTTAAAATGTTATCTAGTTGATCTTAAAACTGCACTGATAATGTGTAACAGAGTAGATCCTTGTGAGTCCTCGAGTAGGTAGCAAGTTGATCGGTAAAACTCACTCCTGAGCCGGTTCTCTTGGCGCAGCGGTTGTTGCGGTGCTTTTCGACGCGGGAGCCCTGGGTTCAAACCCCGAACCCGATCGGTCACAAATGCATAAAGCACAAAATACTTCACTTCCTAACTGTATTCAAGTCTACGTCTGCTCCGCTCCACACCACACAGATGTGGAACACAGATGTTCGTAGCGAGCCAAACAAAGCCCCAGCAGCCAGCTGGGCCAGCACAACACAATTGGCAGTATTTTTAAACATGGAAACTCGGGAATGACCTCTTCTCCAGTGGCTGTCCCACCGGACGGATAGAGCCTCGTTGGTCAGATTTAGCCAGTGAGGCTGGCATGGGACCAGAAGCCAATACTCACCCATGGTACACTAGATACACTGGAATAATTCTCCCATTGACATGTGTGCCAAATATCGCAGGACTCTCTTGATTGTTAGCAATGCCCATTGTGTCCTTGTTTCCTCTATAGTTAATGACTATGTGGAAAGAATGGAGGTGACCTGCATTGTTAAAGGACAGACTATCCACCAGGGCTCTGACGGACAACAGCAGCCCACTAACC
>CABFOS010023043.1:9883-33804 GCA_900660315.1 Diretmoides pauciradiatus | reverse complement strand
CAATGTTGTGAAGAAAGACAGCACTGGGTGTGACTGGATGTCTAGGTACTTAACGTTAGCTTGGTATGCTAGCTACACGCCGACAGACACTCCCATGTTCCATCCAGATCATCCTCCTCATAAAGGCAACGGTCGAGAATGTACACCCCAACAGAAATATTATGAACACAATTCAATTACTTGATCAAGCTGGGTTTTCAGTCCCTCCAACTGGGGAAGAGAGAGCTCTGTGAGATTCACCGCCATGTTAGAAACGATGCAAAATGACCGTGTGGCTGATCTACTTCCGGGTTAAGAGTTCATCAACCCTGGAAAAGACGACCCCCAGAGGAGAAGACGGAGAATGCATCTTCTGCTTGAATAGTTAAAGTTACATGCCATTTTAACTTTAACTAAACAATTAGTGCTCATACATTTTACATATTTAAAAACATTTTTACGGCGTGGAACGACAGCGGCCGAGCTGTCTATGAGGGGGTTCGTCTATCTGTGTGTGTGTGTGTGTGTCCCTACAAGTGGAGATGTGGGTGTTTGAGGTGTCTGTCTGTCCCCACAAGTGGGCCAATCAGATCGCCACACTGCCAGGCATGGAGCTAATGGGCCAGCAATCAGATCACCACACTGGCAGGCATGGAACTAAACAATGTGGGGCAGGTGAATGTGATTAATCAGGGCTCACAAGGGGAGGGTGATTCTGCCGGGAGGGTAAAAATGGCACAACACCTGTGTGGGCGGGACTTGGGCTCTGTCTCTCAGCATGAGTCACAGGTGTCTGTCATCAGACTATCTGGTCTCAATCAGCAGTCAATCAGATGGGTGAAGCTCACACAAACATAAAGTATGCTAACATCAAGAGGAAACATTCTTTCCTAAACCCAATGTGAGTACAACTGTTATGGAAGTCAGGTTGTTGTTTTCAGAAGTATTCAGGCTATTCAACATCAGTTTCATGGTTGTGTTGTTCTTGCCTTGAGAATTTGGTTAATGTGTCAAATCAAATCATAGCCTACTATGTTGCCTGAAACCGGCAGAACTGCTTTCCCACCTCCAGTAGCCAAATTGATGGTGTCATTGACCCACACACCCAAAATGTTTCATACATTGGCTTTAAAAACAAATTAATATTCCTAAGTATGTTTAATTCACTGTAGCTATTAAACCCCACAGGAAGGCCACGCCGTGATTAGACTTTGTCTTGTTTTAATTGTTGATTATTCAATGAGGACCCCTCCCATCCACACATCTTTGTCCTTTTTGCGTTTCAATGCAATAGTCATTTACAAAACGTTTCCATATTTTTTAACATACATAAACAACCATTTTCTTTTGGGGCTGGGACACCCTGAAAAGAGGCTATAGCTTTTGAGCTGCTCATCCAGTGTGGCTGAAAATATCTTCAAAGTAAAGTTAACAGTCTGCACTGTAATTTCAGCTGTGCCATTCAAATCCAAAATATAAAGCCATAACAAAATGACTTGCAGACCAAATAGTTTTTGAGCTCATTCATTGCTTCAAAAATAAAAACACCCTATACATGTTTATTATTACTTTATCATACAGCTTTATTTCCTCATAATTGTTAATATATCTTTGAAAATTAATCTCTGATCAAATTTGCAGTCATTACCACAGAGCAGACACTGATTATGAGTGAGTCAAGCGTTTATTAAAAACATATCAATGTTTCTTGACAGACTTTGTGTGCATTTAAACAATTGACATCTGCAAGATATATTAAAAAAACATTCACACTATGAAAGCATTGGTTTAAAATGGAAGCACTGTTTTAAATTAATCAATCATTGGCAATCATTGGAGTCATCATTTTGATAACAGCAGATAAAAAGCCTTTATTAAATAATCTTGGGCAACAAGTTAAAAAGCAAAAACTAGGTCTTCCTCAGGGCAGAGAATAATTAATACACAACACTGAATCATTTTGATGTCGCCATGTTTGTTTTTTGGGCCATCTATTGTAGGTGGATTGGCAAGCCATATACCACAGGTGCAGCTCCTATGAGGTGTTTGAGGTGTGTGGCCTGCCGGGATGGGCCCATATGATCCAGGAGGGGAGCTCCAGGCCCAGCGGACAGCCAGGATTCTAGCAAGGCTTTAGTGAAGCGATCAATGTCCCGATCAGTCACATCCCACAGGTTTCCCAAAACGAGGGGGCTAGGGTATAAAGAGGAGATTGTCACGACACAGACTCGGCTGTGGATCAACTAAATGACTACTGGAGTGTTCAGTGAAATTATGAATTTTCCCATGGTTAATACATTAGATATTCTTGTCACTTGCACTGTTCCAGTGCTTTCCAGACAAACAAAGCTGTGTGGCAGCTATTGTGTATATCTGCCAACTTGCTGTTCAAGAATGTTGATTTGGATGGTAATTCTCAAAAACTTAGTGACAGAACCCTTAGATTTGATCCCTGAAAGTCATTTTTGAAGATAATGTTTTATGTTGCCATAGAGTTGAACATTGGTGCACTATATGGGATTCATCAAGTTGTTGAATTGTCCTGGCAAAAGAGGCATAATTTCAACATTCCAGTGATGGTTTTGTTGAACAGTCCAACTTTGTGGATCTGCAATGCCTAGACATGAAACAAATCTATGACTGTATCAAAATAATGTGTACCTAGGGATATTACAAAAATACATGAGTACCCCTTCTATTCAATTGAATTATAATGGATATTAACTAATCCACATTCAATGGCAAGTGTGGAAATGTGTACAGACGGACATCTTACCATCCGGCCATGAGGTAGTTGAGGATGATCCCGGTTCCCTCCAGATCCCCACGGACTGCTAAAGCAGCACTACTGCAGCCAAAGAGCAGGGAGGCTGCTCTCATGTCCTGTTTCAGGACCCTCTGGCCATCCAGGAACCGTGCGCCTGCACCATGACCCACGTAACTGCAGCAACACAGGGGAGAGTCACATGAACAGAGGGGATACAAAGTAAGTTATCAAATCATCATAGCACAAGACAGACATTAAAATTGTGATGTAAGAATTGACAAAAATGAATGTGTGGGAGGGTTGCGGGTGCTGTGTTGCCTGTTTTGTTTTTGTCATGTTGGAAGTAAAATGACAAATATATTTGACAAAAAAATAAAAAAAATTGACAAAAACATAAAAAGGTAGGGCAGTAATCCAATATCATTCCATTCCCTAGATCATGGTATTTCAGCCAACTACTGTAATCAACTTAAGATAGTTTCAATAAATGTCTATTCTTGCTGAGTGTAAACTATTCTTTCCTCTTCCTCTCAGGATAGTTAAGCCCATCTCAAACTCACATGTAGAGATCTTTGGTGGTGACAGCTTCCCCCAGTTGACCCGAGTCAGGAGCAACTCCACACACGCCTTCCCAATCCCGTTTACTTCAAAGGAACAAAATTACAGGTGAATAACAGGAAAGGGAAAGACCAATGAGAGAAATCCAAAAGCCCTAGAACATACAGGCAATCTTAAAACGGTCATATTAATACTGGTCTCACCTACTAAACCATTCCTTGAATCGCTCCTGTGAGTTTTCTAGATTGGCATCAGGGTCAAGTACATAGTACACATGCCTAGTATCCACACCTTGTTTCAGGATGCACTGAGGGTTGGACTGAAGGGAGAGAATTCAATGACATCTATAACCACCATTCAAAAAAATTGCCATAAAAAAACAATGTACATCTGCACCACAACGCAAGTATGAGTTAATCTCACCTCTCTCTGAATACAATGTCCAAGTAGTGAGTGTAGGGAAGGCATGCGGGTAACAGAACAAGGCCTTAAGCACGAGATACTCTCCCATGGCAGCTTCTGAAGGTGCTGTACAAACGATAGGACAGAAGCTAATACATCAACATCTCAGCATTAGAGGTTATCACATAAGTTGTGTTGTGGTTTGAATTGTTAAATGGCTCGATGATTTGTACATGGTGAGAGATGCAGAGTTTGACAGAGATGAAGAAGCCAACCTTGTCCAGGATGAGAACCACATGACCACGTGGTTCATCTTTGTCTGCCAGCCGGGACACAGCTGTCTGTAGCAGGTGGTCACACTCCTCGTCCCACTCTGGAAGAACTCCCAGAGCAAACCTCCTAAGTTCTCCTTGGGACAGCGAAGAAGACGCAGACAGCACAGCCTGGAACACAGGTCAGAATTGTTCGGTGTCCCTGTGCCATTTATTTTCTAACTCATTCATGAATTCACTCACCTTCAGACTCAACCTCTCCTTCCTGGGGTGTGGCCCAGAGCAAGACACAATGTAGAGCCAGAAGATGAGGCTCATGCTCCGTGGAACAAGAAAAAAAGATTAAATGAATAATACACACCTTCAGCATCTCCTCACTGGCTGTCACTCCCCTGGCAGACAAAGCGTTGCACAAGTGTTTGGCCTGAATAGAGAGCTCAGGATCAGATGTCAGGGGGAAAAGCAAGCTCCGCCAGCAGCCCAGCAATCGCTCCATCTCCTCCAACACCCGCTGAAAAGAAAGATGGGGGGTAAAGTCAAAACAAGCACCATCAACATTGCTTTCATAGTCTCCTACACTTTGTTCCCTTTTATCTGCACACACACCCACCCACCACTTTACCTCAACACGAGTGTCAAGTGCCCTGCGGCCATCCCACCACTTCGCTTTCTCAGAGACACAGCTCACAACCTTCTGTTCCACCTGGATACTGTCCATCTCCTGCACCAGCCATCTAATGGAGTGCTTCACAACATGGAAAGAGAAGGGATGTTGATGAATAATCAAAGATTGAATGTTCTTTGTTGTGAAATCATGAAGCTTGGAAGGGAAAGATTGCCATAACCAAACAATCAGTCTGATCTTTTCAGTTATTTTATTGTCTTAAAATGGCTATGTCTGTTTTGTCATTGCGTTATTTCCCCCATTAAGAAGGCATGTTCCACTCTATAAATCCAACAATTGTCTGTGGATCTTTGATTGTTCAATTATTTTGACACAAGACCATTTTCTATCATCTTATTTTGACAGACTACCTATTATTTGAATTAAATCACAGTTGTAGTAGAGCTTTGTGCTTTCAGCTAACCTACTTGTTGCTGTTGGTTAGAGACGAGAGATTAGAGCATGGCCTAATCTACACATTACACCATTATTCTCTGCTTTCAAATTCTCCATTCTGCTTTGATATGCCCATCAGTATTATGTTGAGATAATACTTGAATATATTTGAGGGGGGAAAACAACCTTCATTTTATAACAAATGTATGCCTTTATGATCAACAACAAATATTGATTGTTATCATGAACGAAAGATGATTTTGAAAATTAGTCCTACATGTATACAATGGCACCATACAATACACTAAGCAGAAGAGAAAAAGGAGACATTCTCACCTGCTGTTGGGAAGTAGGGATGTGAACAGTGATAGGAGCAGATCCCCTCTCAAGACGAGACAGTAACATGGTGTCCCCCATCTCACCAGGTTTGACACGGATCACAGACAGCACACACACAGTCATCCCTGTAGAGGAGGAGGAGGGATTCAAAAAAATCACAATACTATAATACAATCAGAAGGCAATTCAGGGTGTGCCTTTGCTTTCCTTTAAGGGAGCTGTTCAGTCACGCAAGCATCCTGGTCCAACTCACCAAGTAAAGGGGCAGACAAAAAAGAAATAAAATAAAAATAATTTCATATTTATCAAATGGATGAGCAATACATTTCAAATCATTAAATCAACAATTACAAAAAAATAAAGAATCTAAATCTACAGGAAAACCTATTGAATTAACACTTCTCACTCAACACTTTTTCTGTGTCATAACATGCTGCAAACCACATTTCAACAGAATCAAACACACCAATGCTTTGCAAATGTACCAAGTTTTCTCTTGAGATCAAAATATTTAATATTTTACCTGAGGGAAGGTCTTGAATTTGTTGACTAAACTCCTGGCAGTGGTGCTGGGATAAAGTAGAGGAATCAGCAGTAGGGAAGGAAAATACGTTCTCCAACTGAGACAATCGGTGTTCAAGAGGGGTCCCAGACTGGGATGGACTGAGCTCATCTAGACTCAGAGCATCCATCCTGTCTGCTAACTCACTGGTGGGCTTTCTCAGCTTCCTATTTGAATGACATCAAAACATGGGGTAATCAGTTTCTCAAACTTAAGCAGATATAGGCAGTACAATATGGCAGGACCACAAGCAGCAATAAGATGCAACAATAGTATCGGGATAGGTGGCAATCCAGCTTTCAATACTCATACTTAGATCAGAACACAAAGCTATCTGATACTGATACTTAATGACAGTACAAATGCTTACCTGAGGCGAGTGGCTAGATGCCTGATCATGCGATGGCGGCTAGTGACGCCCAGGGACTCTGTATGTAGCATTGCAGTTGTTACAGGGTCCCGTTGTCCTAAGGTCAAGGCCAAAAGAGCACAGAGGCTGGGATAGAGGGCGGGAGGGGGGAAGTGCTGAAGAGCCGACCAGGCAGAGCGCAGCAGATGCTCAACAGCTTCCACAGAAAGACTGTCTGAAATGAGAAATGACAGAGGAAACTTGTGGGTGGGCTGCAAACTTCCTTCATAAAAAATAAAACTCAACCTTTATTTTAACCCTAAAAACATAAATGTATCCATGTAAAACGACATGAAAGGACACAATCTGTTTCAGATTATGTGCCCGTTTCAGATTTTAGACTACTTAAAAACAAAAAGAAACAAAAGAAACAGAGCTGTCAAAAACAGGCCATTTCTCATGGTATACAGTACATTTAGGACATAACGTCCAATTGAAGCAGATAAGACTGCATTGCAGAAACCATGGTCCAAAACAAAGAATATTTAGTATAATACAACGATACAGCTACATATATGATACTACAAAGATACAGCACCATTGCAGGGTCAATGTGACAGTGTGAAGGCTCACCTGGCCAGGCATCTGAATGAGAAAGGTGGGATGGCAGGCCACCTCTTACGTCACCTCTGTTCCTCCGCTCAGACAGATTGTCTCTCTCCAAGTTACCCCACAGGTCCCTCCGCAAGACCTCAAAATCTATGTCTAGACAGTCAAGAGATTTAGTTAGCCTACAACAACACTGAAAAATAAGGTACTGCTAATTACAGTAGGGTTACAAATAAGTACAGTACAATATTATTTGGCTAAACACTGATCACAATTAATTGCTATTAGTGTTACTGTTTTGAGGAACAAATTACTTTACTGCACTGTGATCAAGTCAAAATGTTTCAATATCAGCAATATTCAATGATTATTAATTGTACTAAAATTGCAGTACATGATTAGACATGTTTAATTGTGGCCTAATGCCGATTCATTCTAAGAAAGTTAAATGCTTCTTAGTGGGAAGTTTCACTGTGCGGACAAGACTAATACAACAATATCCTTACTTGAAGCAGCATTGTCTTCAGTCTCTGTATCTGATGCCCTAAGCTGCTCAATGCTAATGTCCAAAGTCCCATCAATCTCCTCTTTGATGGTCCTCATTTTCTCTGGCTCCTCTCCTGTTGCTGCCTCTGTCCCAGCCGCTTGCCTTCTGGGCCTGCCTCTTCTTACTGAGGCAGGTTGAGACACTACTGGCGCCTCATCTTCAGAAGAGGTGGATCGACAGACAGTGCTCTTCCTAACCCTTGCCTGCCTCTTGGGAAGGGCCCTCTCTGCAGTTTGTTCTGGGGCTGTTTTAAGTTTGCGGGCAGCTCTGGTGGTAGTGGGAGGTTTTTTAGAGACCTCTTTTTTTTCGTTGACCTCTGCCTGGGAATTCGCCTCTGAGTCACTCTCATCACTAAACTCCACCTGTGTAAAATAAATACATTTATTTTGTTACATGCATACATTCAATGAAAACACAAATATGATTTGTTTTGAAACACATCGTCTCTGACCGGATTTCCTTGGATACCTTGAAACGGGATTTCTTTGTGCGTTTGGGGGCAGCAGGTACAGGTTGGACCTCGTCTTGAACTGGAGATAACTCTTCATACACATGGAACTGCAGTCTAGGAGCAGCCCTTGCTGACCCTTTCTGTGCTGAGGGAGGGGCTCTGATCTTCTGGACAGGAGTGCAGGCCAGAGTAGGTACCTCTGTGTTAAAGTCAAAAGAGCCAAAATCTCTAATAGGAGGCTTGAACAGGGATGCCTTTACCATCACTGGTGTTATGGGGGCCAGGGTCTTTCCTTTGGATGAGGAGCATGTCACTTTAATCTTGGGCTTCACAACCTTGGCCGCCTTTCCTTCTTTTGTCTTGGCAGGAATGTCTGGGTCTTTGACGGTAATGACAGAGTCCTTAGTCTTCTTTAGTGAGGCTGGGGGAGGCGCAGTCTTGTGTTTTGTTTCTAGCTCTATGGCTCCTTTAGGTGAGTTCCAAGTCCAAGCATTGGAGAACAGCTCCTCTGGGGTGCAGTCCTTCTTGGCAGCCAGGGTAAGCAAGGAGGCTATAGCTTTGGTTGCCATTAGGCCAGCCCTTAGGGGTGCCAGCTCTGGAGAGGACTTGGAATCCACAAACTCTAAGCCAGCCTCCAGGACATTCCATATACCCTGGACTTTGTCATGCCTTGGTTCCAACCCAGACAAGGCCATGCGCAGATACACACGGCCCACCACATCCTGCATCAGGGAAGGCTTAGAGGGGCCCTTGGTAGGGCCACAGAGACGGATAAGTTTAGCCAGTTTCACCCCAAGTTTGGCGGTGACACTCTTACAGCGAGCTAACGTGGCCCTGTGAAGTTTCCAGCTTACTCTGGCTTCAACAGGATTTCGCTGGAGAGCCAGATCAGCCTGTGTAGCAGTCCAACAGGCTGTGACACGGCCCAGACAGGGCTCAGAGCAGCAGGGGCACTGACAATCAGGTTCATGGGCCAGGGAGGAGAGCCAGCGACGGGGCTGGGTTTTCAGAGGCGGGGAGCTGGCCTGATCCTTCTCCACTGGTTCTTTAGGGAACCACCTGGTGCTCAGGAAGACATCCTCGACGGTGGGGAGGAGAGATTGTGCTTTCTGTGATGGACGGCCTTTCCTTGGTTTGATTTTCACTTCTGCCTTTTGCTCTTGGTGGGAAAATTCTACCGGGGGAAAAAGTAATTTTGTAGCTTAAGGAAAGTGACACACCTAGAAGTTAATATTTGAACTGGTGGTGGTGCTGTGCTTTTCCCTGACCTGTACAAAGTTCCAGGAGGTTCCTGACTTTCTCCAGATCAAATCCACATTCTTCTCTCTCCCCCTGCATCAGCTCCAGTTCAGCCTTCACCACCAGCAGCTCAGCACATCTAAACAATAACACATTATGCAAAAGGAAAAATAAAATAAAAAATAAAAAGATTGAAATTCATCATGACATCTCAACAGGAGCTTTAAATAGCAAGACCACAGAAGCTCTGACTATAGTATTCTGACATTAAGTATTGTGCTGTATTTGTACTAAGCCTATTATGGATAGGGTACAGTAGCACCATTTGGTTTACCATTTGAATACTGGTCTGGTCCTGCGTATGTAGGTTGTTTCAAACATACCTGTATCTAGCTCAACAATGCACAAAACATTATGGAAAAACATTATGGAAAAACATGCAGTGGTGTACCATTATGATTGCTACATGGCACACCTATGCAGTAGAGAACTATGTGTGTATGGCCAGTATCAGCTCATTAAACCAGTATATCCGTTAGACCCTGCATTACTGCAAACTTTAAACCCACTATCATGTACATACTGCCCGAGTGCCTGCAGCTTGATGGCCAGTTTAAGGGCTTCCAGGCATTGGAGCCTGGCGTCATGGATGGCCCCACAGCTGCTCCTCAAGGCCACCATCTTCATAGAGCAGCCCAACAGCTCTGAGAGCAGCTGCCACTTCACCACCAGGTTATCTCCTGCACTCCAAGGGATAGAGGAAGAGAATCATTATGGCAGACAGTGCCAAAACATGTGGCAAAAGTCTGTCAGTTGAAGTTCCATTTATTATATCGCCAACCGATGATGTGACACCAGCCCACCTTGGTCGATGAATCGCATGTCTGAGCTGCTGCTGTGAGTCCCGTACAGGCCCTTCCCCACTAAAGTGACCAGCAGGCTGCAGAGAAGCTTCAGACTCTCATACAGGGCAGTGTCTGGGCTATTGAAACCTTGAACACACAAAGAGTTATCCACACATAAAAAATACATAGGTGCATTTATTTAGCTATAGCCAGAATTCTCGGTCATTTCTCAAGTTATTTGGGAGCAAAACAATGAACAACTTTGCTAAAGCACAAAGAGAAGCAAATGATTTCACTAACCATACTGGATGATACGACGTCGTTGGTCCTGTGGCAGTGCCGCTGTGTCCAGACTAAGGTAAGAACTGCAGGTCTGGAGTGCCCGAGCACGCAGCAGGTACCAGCTCTTGGTTCTCTGCTCATTCACTTCTTTAAGCACCTCACACAGGTAAGGCACTCCACACAAAACCTGAGACATGGCCAGATTAAGAGGGGATTAATAAATACCATCATCTGCCAAATCTCAATTTCCACACATGACAAAACCTGATAAATCGCCTAACCATAGCATGCACATTACTTACCTGTCCTGTGCTGTAGCAGTACTGAGCTCTCAACAGCACAGCCAGCATAGAGAGGGAAGAAGGCCCCTCAGACTTGTCTGAAGTAAGAAATTGTTCCGCTTGCTCCAACTGAGCCTAAAATAAGAGTTAGCTTTAGTGGAAAAACTAGGTTATGTAAAATATATAATTTTGACAAACCTCTGGAGATATTTTCATTGAGAATAGTCATTACACCACTGCATTACCCGAGCCATCTCAGGGGCACCCAGATCCAGAAGGAGCCTGACTGATTGACAGAGGGAGCTGGCACATCCTTGAGCATCAGCAAGATGACGTGAAAGACCAAAAGCAAGTTGGTAAGCTTCCAAAGCCTTTAGAGGCTATGAGTGACAGAATAAGGAGACTTGATTAGATACATACAAATATCAATGGTCTGAACACTAGATGCAGCAATCTGACTTCGGGAAACACCCTACAAAATCCTACATACTTATATAGTATTTCTCTAAATTTAATACACATGAATACCCATTACATATTTAAATAATACCTCTTGATTAGTGTGAAGTTGTTATTGATTATGTAGGAGCTGGAATTCCCTCTAGAGTTTAAGAGAGGAGCTAAAACAAAACAAGGTAAGATACCCTCCACAATGATTTTGACCTGAGTCTGTGTTGTTACCTTTCCCATGAGTTTGAAGAGGGCAGCAGTCACAGCAATGGAGCTACAGGTCTGTTTGGGGTTCCTGACAGATGGCAGGACTTGACTCTGCAGAAGAGAGGACCACTCACCAAGGGCTGTTTCCAGAGGCTGGCACAATTCTGAGGGGGGGAAACACAATATCCATCACACAACTCAATTCAGGTAGAATAAATGAACTCCCAGGCTTTTTGTTTTGAAACAGAAATAACTGACAAATGTATGTGTTGGCAGTAGATGGTCATGGACCCACTTCAGTAGAAAGAAAAACATTGAAGGCCTGAGGCATTTTAACAATATCAGATATGGTGAATATGCATTGGATAACACAAAGACAGGGGTCCCTACTGCTCTCTGCAGCCAGGTTGAAACGTAGGCCGTCATACACCAAGATGCTGTCCAGCATCTTCTGCTTGTCTTCATAGTCAAAGTCGTTAGTCCCAATAGGATTGGCCACACATTGTGTCTGCCCACGTAAATCCTGCAGTTTGTTCTCCACATCAATGGCCTGGAAAAGGAGAACCAAACATTATTAAATTGATCAAAAGACAAGTGTAAATATGAATATGATATCCTGACAGTGCCCACCTCCTGAAGGTTTTTCTCAAGAGTGCAGATATAGAGCCAAAGTAAAGCGTGGGCCTTGTCATCCTTCAATCTATCAGCATTCTCTGCCGTCTCTGTCACTTCTTCCAGTAGCCGCAAAGCTTCATGGGTAAAATCAACTGCCATGCTGTGTATATAAATAATAAACAGAGACAGTTAGCTGTTAGCCATGTTGGCTGGACACGTTTGTGCCTCTCAAACAACACTGGGCATTAGAAATGGCACAGCAATGTGATCCAAGTAAAAGCGCCTACCAGTCAGTCTGTTCGCTGAAATCTTGGAAACAAACAACCTGGGCCATTTCACACAGGTAGACAGCACGCAGATGTATGTGGCTGCTCTCCTCATGGCACATGTCCAACAGATCGCAGAGTGTGTTGTAACGCTCCTGGGCAGTATCCCCTGCCACCTCCTTGTAGGCACGCAGCTCTTCATCCAAAAGGCAAATCAATACTCCCTCATCAGGAACGTCAGGACCAAAGCCATCACGCAATGTCCTGGTAACGGGACAGAACAAGGCCAAGAGTTAGTACATCCGTTTCCTTTACATTATTATAACTGTATGACCTATCGCAGCTCAAAAAATGCCCCAACAATTAAAAATGAATTATCTGGCCTTGTTGCTCATCCTGCCCCCCCGAAACAAATTTTGGTTCCAACGCCCAGTTCTTCACACTCCATTGGATATTTATATCATGATGCTGCAACTAATCCCTCTCCTCACATGTATTATAGTACAACTAATTAACATGACACAAAAATGACACCAAGCTACTCACCTCACTCATACCCATTATACCAGATCTCAGCCATTACCCATCTTGGCACAGATAATTAAGTGATTTAATTAAGACTGATCTGCATTCTCGAGCACGATCTAAAGTGCCGTGTACCTGAGCCGGATGTCCTCCTCACCGGTACGGGCTGCATCAGCCTTTGTTTTTACCCACAAATAGACAGGTTCAGCCATGTGAGTTGTCATTTTGTCTCCCAGGGCCTTCAGCCATAGTATGACCCAGTCCAAGGCTCGCTGCAGCTGCCCACCCCGCCGAGAACACTGCACCGCCAGCATAAAGGGTCGGCTCAACTAGTAATAACAATACAAACATTACAAAAGGTTAAAATGCCATAAAATGTAACATGATAAATGTAGGTCAGACTATTACAAAAAGTAATAAATACAGGAGGTGAAGAATTCCCTTATCCTACCCCAAATACTGCATATTTACAAAGACAACAAAAAGCTGATGGAGTGTACCCTATCCGCAGAGAGAGATGCAGGGCAATTCTTGCATAGGTCCTGGCAGAGGATCTCAACTAAAGTGAAGGCCTGGTCATAGAGTTGCCGGTTGTACAATCCACACACCAAGTTGCTCACAGCAATAACTATAGGGTACAGGGTGATCACCACAAAAAAAAGCACAGCCATGGAAAATAAGCATTATTTTCAAATGAAGGCTACCGTCATATTTCTTTCAAATTACAAATCAAAGTCACATGTACATCTTGGTCATAATCCAAGGGAGCATGTCAGAAGAACATAAAGTGAGCAAACACATGACTAAACAAATATAAACTATCACAGCTGGGATAGGCTCCAGCGCCCCCCGCGACCCTCTGTGGAGGATTAAGCGGTAGATAATGGATGGATGGATGGAAACAAATGTTAAAGCTGAACAGCTTTTATGGCACACAAAGTTAAAAATGCAATTACCTGCTTTGATAAAGATGTTATCACTGGGCAGCTTGTGTAGTTCAGTCATCATCTGTCCAGCTGTGGCCTGGCAGTACAACAGCACTCTGTCCAGTGTGTCATTGTTCTCCAACTAACAAAGACAAACCACAATTAGTACCATCATAATATACCCTAAATACAGGTCTAAGAACATTCCTAGAACTTCAGCAACATGTTGCACATTTGTGATCATCACATGCAGCTAATTATGAAACACCTAACAGCTTAGCTTAAATAATTATGTGGATGTTTCAGAAGTACCCTTACCTGTGAGGCCAGCATGCTCTCGTAAGTAAATACGAAGCCTTGGTAAATGCTGAAGCACAGGGCCTGTTGGAGTCTACTGCCCTCAATCTGGAATACCATATTCTGCTGTGTTAAGAAACCACACATTATCAAATGTTAGCACATAATGTAGTTATGATGCATAAGATTTTAAAAACATATGGCCACAGATCTGTTAAGGCAGGTCAAAGGTACCAGAGAGTAATCTGGGTGAATGCTCCTGAGGTTTTTTAGCTTCTAAATGTCATGTAGTGACCTTTGAGAACCTGAGAAAAAAAAATCTGGCTGTACCAATTCCCCCACCCTTTTCCTCCCATACACAGACAGCAATGAGATCCATCTTTTCATGGTCAATGATGACACCAACCTTCTGTATTCTTTTTAATATTTGTCCTTGATGCTCTTCAAGGAAAGAAAACAAGGCCAGGAGCACAGGTCCACTTAGTCCCTTGCTTTGTCCACTTTCAACAGCCCACACCACTAGACCGCACCCCTCCAGTATTGCATGAGCTTCACGGTCCCCGAGGTCAGCTGGGAGAGATCTCAAGGCCCTGGCGCACTCCGTAAAAGCCTGACCACTCTCCTCTCCAGACCTCATGGAATGGTGAATTTTTACCGCCCATTTGCCAAGCACCAGGGCTGTACCATGAAAGCCACCACAGCGCCTGATCTTGCTTTCAACTTCATCCATTAGGCTGGAAGCCATGTCCCAGTAGCCCGCCTTACAAAGCAGCTTAGCTGTAATAAACAGTACTTCAGAAAGTGCAGGTAAACTCTGTTGCTCATTAGACTGCCTTTTCCCATCCTCCCCACTGCCTCGATCACCGGTCCAACAGGTGTAGAAGAGCGTATGCGTTTCCTGCAGAAGAAAAGCAGCAGTCTCCTTGGTCACTGCTCCACAGTTATTCTCAAACTCAGCTAAGGCATCTTCTGTGTATATGGGAGCTTTGGAGTAGGAGAGAGGCGTCTCCCTGTCCAACAACAGGAGGAAGGTCATAGCTTGCATCTGGCAGTGGAGTTTGTCCCTGGGATTCAGGGTTGCTTTGTCTTTTGTGGCACATAGTCCATTCCAGAGTACTGAAAAGCAGCTCCGTACAAGAACACAGTAGTCTTCAACCTAGTGAACATAAGAGAGGTAATCTTGTTAATGCTGGACACACACATATCCCACAGTCAGCATCAGACTCTGATGCTGTGAGACTCTTCTATACATGTCATACATACCTGATGTGCAGGAGCGAGTCTGCTGTAAAGCAGACTGGCTAGATGACTACACAAAGTATGAACTCCCAGAGAGCTTAGTTTCTTGACAATATGGAAAATGATCTTTTCCATGTACAGAGGACTGTTGTGGGCAACATCCTCTCCAGAATTGTCATAGCCATGAAGGGCAAGCTCCACCAGCTTTATCAACTGACCGATGTGGTCAATGTCAGGGGGTCCAACTCCAAGTTGTTGGTTACAGGCTCTGATGACTCTGTCATACAATGTGCGACAGTGAGGCCCAGGTCGACTCTTCACATAATTCTGCAATATGTAAACCAAACTGTTTAGAAGAGATGCAGGTAGTGAGATTTTTCTCGGTGATTGTAAAAATCGCAGACACCAACGAAGTGCAAATGGGACTCAATGGGAGTCCGTTCATAATTAGTGCTCCTACCACAGTAATCAGAGTCAGTCACCATACAATTTTCATCAAGAATATGGCCGGTTGATAATTTTACACAACCCTATATGACTCTTGCATGTAGTATATGGAACATTTACGTATCATGCTCACCTCTAACTCTTCAAGTAAAAGGCCCGTGTCTTTCAGAGAAGTTGTCCGCTTGACATACTCGTCGACCTTCAAACACTTCATTTTGATAGCTGTAAACGAGACGAATTTTAGATATCTTAACATTAAATTAGAAACACACTTAGCGTAGCTTGCTTGCTCGCGTTGCCTTGACGTCGCTTTTAACGTTACTTATCAACCCAACACTGGTTAACCTTTGCTAACTAGTCTTTTCTTACCATAAATTGGAGACTTTTGTCGCAATACTCGTGTTTACATCGCAGAGCCACCGATTACTTATTCGTTGTCCGAATAAATAGCCACTTTCAACTGAGTGGATAGACCCTTTCAAATAAAACTGTTTTAAATGTTAGAAACAGCCTCGACAACAAGAAAGCCGCGCATTGTTTTTGAAAGGCGTAGTAACCAATCCCGCGCCATATCCGCCGTACCCGGAAACGAAATGACTTCTGGGTAATGTAGTTGTCTAATGGTGTCGAAAGCCTTTTGCGTAAAATAAATAAATAATAATAAGTATAACCATCCTTGCTCAGAGCAACTATGGTCAATTAACGAAATGTTCATACCAAGCATTGATGTATTCTACCAAACCATATTCACAATCTCTCACTCAGAGAGATGTGAATTACTTTCTCAGGGCCCCTAAATGTTTTATACACCTATTTGTAAACTAACTCCAATTAATATGTAGGTGCCCTCTGAGGTTATAAATCACCATTAAAGTAATTCGACCAATCATAAAACTATCAGCCACTTCAAATTGTAAACACAGGCCTAAGGATATCCATATGATAATGGAAAGTGCAAGTTAGCGATGGATATATATTGTATTTTGATTGTCATTTTTTCCTCACATCTCTCTGCTCCTGTGCTTTGATGAAATTGTGGCATTCTATGCGATAGTGCAGTTCCAGGAGTAGTCAGCTTGCCAGGATCACCTCAAGGCCAATGAAAATGATGAAAGACACTAAGCTGAGAATGAACACATAAGTCTGGTATAAAAAGGAGGGGGTTGAGGTGCAGTCTTTCATCTTAGTGATGTTCACAGAACCAGAGAACCCATAATCTATATTAATATGTGAATGCGTCTTGCCCTTCGATGCACATTAAGGTCAAAGGTAAACAACATGCCTGTCAATCTCTCCTGGTTGAAAGTTGAGGAGGCTGACAGCATCACTCCTTGTTTTTTTTGTTTTTTTAGAAATATTAATGTATTGAAAAATTCCTAACTGTTTGTATAGTCAACTTACACTCAGCTCTAACACACATAGCTACCCCACCAGACATGCCACCAGAGGTCTCTATACAGTTCCTAAATCTAGAACACAAGCAAGGCACAGTAATGTAGTATCAGCCATGCTTGCATGGAACTCACTTCCAGCTCAAATTGCTAAAGCACACAGCAAAGCAAGCTTTAAAAAAAACAAATGAAGCAACACCAAAAGGTTGCTTGAGGTTGCAGGAGCAAAAGGTTGCTCCTGTAACCACATTGTTTAAGTTTTTTATTTTTTTATGTATGTGAATATCAATATGTATCTGAATTTTGCTTTGTATGTATATTAAGTAAGTGAATATGAATGGCTAGTTATATGTTTGCAAGAATGAATATTATTGGTATACTTTTCTTTTAATTCCATGTGGTTGTTCTGCCTGTAAGTGTCTTATTTATTGTCATGTTTATATGTTTTGTGTGGATCCTAATAAAATCCTAAATCCTGTATCTCATGGGGAAAATCTCTGACTTGGATGCTGGCATCAGGACAGGACTTCATACATAACAGCATTAGTGCTACAGGGGAGATCATTTAGTCCCTCAACTTGTTGCAATCCAGCCAAGTCACACAACCAATAACAATGTTTCTTCACATCACCATTTCTGTCATGTTCTAATCTAATGTGGACATCATACTGTACATGTCCTGGTCAAATAGCAACAGAATAACCTGAGCTCTACCAGCATGCCTAAATTTGCTTTCACCTGTAGTTGATATACTACTTTGAATAAGAAATACATCATGCTCATCTGTACATTAAGAAAGTATTCACTGTAGAGCAGTGCTTGTCAGTAAAATCTGGATTACAGCGGCACTGGTTACACTGACAATGTACATGGCCACTGCAAAATCTGTTACTTTTTGTTATGCATTGGTTTGTGATAGTGGAACATTCACATGCAGGATCTGTGTAGCTGGTGAACCACAGTTACCACAGCCACAAATCCCATGTCCTAATGAAGACAATTAGCTGCCCTGGCACATACATCTTCTGCACTCACAGCTGTCATACCCACTGCAGAGCTGAGAGTAGTTGCCCTGGGGTGACAAGGTCATGCCCTTTTTGGCTGGACCACGACAGCGGGCAGCCCGTCAAACGTGAATGTCCCAGTCAGGGACAAAGTTATAGCATTGGTCGATTGTCGCACACGTGATGAAATGTCCGTTATAGAAGCTGCTGACATTGAGGTGACATTTCCTATCATCATCTGAGATGACCTACCATATACAGCTATATGGAACATGTCAGCTGACGTTTAGAGCAGAATCCAGGTAACATTGTTCCACCCAATCATATCCTGCTGAAAGGATGATACAGGGAAAAGGTGAAGCAAAAGCAAGAAGCATTCAAAAGAACGACAGGGAGGAGAAAGGGGCAGAGGAAGACAGAAGGAAATGAGAGACTGTGAGAGGCTGGTGAAAACAAGAAGGAGAGAGGGGATATTTGTAGATGTGTTCAGTCATGTGGGATGGCCTTATCTGGCAGACAGCTGCCTGCGTTATGGCATCAAAACCTGCCTTGGGAGTGTCCAGGTTACCAGATATCCTCTGCCTGCTGACCTCACTTGAAATCAGTGGCCTCAGAATGCTTTGGAAGCTGAAGGCTGGCTGGCAGGTAAATATCCAACTGGGACAGAGGTTGCTCCTCTTTGAACCTCTGCAGGACTCGTACAACTACTCAACAGAAATGTAATCCATAGAAAATAGATATTATCAGAGAACATGCTACAGCAGCACAGCTATAAGGACTGTGTTATTAGTTTTCAATAGCACAGAGGAGTAATTGTCCCAGATAATTCAAAAAGTTAACCATCTTGAGACAAAAATCGGAGGATTGAGTCATTATCGCCTTCATATTTCACTCAAACTAATTTATTCAAACAATTCATGTTCAGTTGTCACTTGTGTTGGGCGGATTAACCTGAAAATGTAAACTATGGTGATTTCAGATTACTTGTTATGTGTTGAATTAAAGTGACTCATCATCTGTTTGCACCACGTGCATTCAGGACTTTTCAGGCACTCTATGCAGGTTATTTAATCTCCTGAAAAACCTTGTAATTAACTAGTGCAGGCACTAACATACTACAGATGATAACAATACAACTCTTCCTGGTATAACAGCAAATTGGTTACAAATAGGTTTTCCGTAGGCAACAGGTGTCATTTCATTGAATGATTCAATGTTAGTTACTACTATTTACTACTGTGGGAGAAATTACATTTTGGATTAAGAAAAAGCAGACAACAACACAAAGTTGTAAATTAAGTATTTATTGTGGTTTGTTTTTTCCATAGATTTGCCACAGTAATAGTAATGTGGAAGGGCTACTGAGGAACTAAGCCTTTCTTCTTGATGACATGTTCCATAGTTGCCTTTTCACAGGACTGCAAGTTGGCTTCGTACTTGGCCAGGATTCTCAGGATGGGCCTCAGACTCAGCCACCATGCTGTCTTTGGAATACGATGTCTGCAGAGGAATACATCAGTCATTGCCAGGAAGACATTGAAAGCAATGACAACTAATTTCAAGGAAATATTTTAATTACAGTAACACAGTACAATTTTAGTAAATACAAAGCCTACAGAAGAGATAAAGAGATTAGAATAAAACCAAGACTGTTGGGAAAGATAGAAAAAACATCTCACTCCATGTCAGTCTGTTCTTTAAGTTCTGCCAGTGGCTGGAAGACCAAAGATCTCTTCTTCATGCCTAACACGCATGCAGAATCTGAAGAATTGGCGAAGATACGACCTGGAGGCATAAAGTTACAAATAGGACACACATCAGCACAGGGAGCATAAGAGTTCATCACCTAGACCACATTTTGCGCTTTGAGTGAGTTCATGTTCTCACCATGTCTGTAGCATTCCTTCAGCTTGTCAGTCAGCCACAGGACAGCCTTGGACCCCATCTTGGTGCCAAAATTCCTGTCAAATGGAGTGGGTGTTCCACCCTAATAATAAAAGATAAGGTCTCCTTACAGGTATAACATTGGCAATGGAAGCAAATAATGAGTTAGTACAGTACACAAAAACTTGAAGATCTACACCCTTTGGCAAACCTGTTGCATATGTCCAAGAACATTCTTCCTGCAGTCAAACACACCCTTCCCCTCCTCTGAGTACAGGTTGAAGATAAAGTCTGTGGTGTAGTTGGAGTTGCATTTCTCATTCCTGCAAACAAATATGTTGTGAGTGAAAAGACACGTAAACCCACAGTGAACCACATGGTGTAAATGGTGACTCAATTTACAGTAACAACACATGGTGATCCCAGGATTGTAGTCTAGAGGGAAAATCCCACAAACCTCAGAATGAGACCTCTCTTAACTGTGGTCTTCATCTTCTCCACCAGATGTTCCACATTCATCTACAAACAAATCAACCGTCTGACCAGGGATTTGAGAAACCATCCATCTATCCATCCATCCATCCATCCATCCACTCTTCCATCCACTCTTCCATCCATCCGTCTATGTACAGTACAGACCTCAAGGTCATGGATGTTAAAAGGCTCCTCATAGATGTAGGCAGCGTCAGCTCCAGATGCCAAGCCAGACATGGTTGCCAGGTAGCCACAGTATCCGCCCATAGTCTCCACAATGAACACTCTTCTCTTAGTGCCAGCAGCAGATTGCTTGATCCTGTCACAGGTCTGAGAAAGAGAACAAAGACAGAAAGAGAAAGAAATAGAAACAGCAGAGAGAAAGAGAGAGAAAATATTAGACAGGACATAATTGTGTGTGTGTGTGTGTGTGTGTGTGTGTGTGTGTGTGTGTGTGTGTGTGTGTGTGAGAGAGAGAGAGAGAGAGAGAGTATCTATCACAATCTGACAATGGTTTTATAATTATTTAATTTCACCTCATGTTATCTTACTAACTATATGCTTACTGTTTTTAATGCTTGTCCCCTGCAGTGAGGAAACTGCCAGGAGAAATGTCCAGCAGTTTTACATTAGTGGATTTATTGCTACTGTTTGGGACGATACTGTTTTTTTTGGACATGCCATGTACAGTGGTCTGTTTGTCTGTCCATTTCTCATTTTCAATAAAAACACATTCAGAATCTGACCATGGTTATGGTGTTGAGGGCAGTGTCAGCGCCAATGCTGAAGTCAGATCCAGGAACATTGTTGGAGACAGTAGCAGGAATGACAACCATGGGAATACACAGCTCCTCATATTTCTCCCTAGCCTGCACCATCTCCAGACCCCCAACAAATGCCTGATGAAGACAAGAAATTTGTAAAACACTAATGAACATTCACAATCAATATGATTGAGATCATTAACATGATGGGATGCAGCACCAGGACTTTGTAATTAATAGGTACATTGTCAGAGCTACTCTATATTTCAGCCCCTCACCTCAAATCCTCCAATAATGACCAAAGCATGGATGTTGAACTTAGTAATGCTCAGACTGATCTGCTCCAAGAAGTCAGCTGGCTGGGCTCTTCAGAGAGAACAGAGAAACAGAGTAGAGTCTACCAGTTGTTAGACTACTTGTCAACAGTTGGGTGTGTTGAAATATCTCACCTCTTAGTGCCCAGAAGGGAACCTCCCTTGCCAGTCCATCCGGCGACTCCAGACCAACCGATAGGCTCAATCTGTACAGGGAGAATGCAACCAAATTAAAATGTGTCCATTTGATCATACTCTCACTTGTGTGTATGTATGTACAGTGTAAAGCTAATAGAAATCTTAATGACAGTAAATGCTTCTTTGTTTGTTTATGTGTATGTCACTAGACTGTACCTTTCCTGTAGCCAAGCCCTCGAAGCCATCATGCACTGCCAGCATCTGGTGGCCCTGCAGGATGCCTATTCTGACAGCTGAACGGACTGCAGCGTTCATCCCAGAACAAGGAGCACCTACATTCACTACAGCAATATTGATGTTACTCTGGGAGGGGCACATTGGCAGAGAGAAATTTATCAGAGTAAATATATTTACAAGGGCAGCTATTCAATAAGAAACAATTAATGTAAGTGAGAAAATGTAGTTCCTCACCTTTGTTTCCGGGGGGTGCACATGAGCCAGCAATTTGTAAGTGTTCCAGTTGTTCTCAAAACTCCTACAGTCAAACATGAACAGAAATTTACATTTGTACAATTCAATGCAACACTTGAGAATTTAATATGGAAAACCCAGAACTGCATGTCTCACTTTCCCCTGAGTTTCACAGCATCGTCAAACCTCCCTTCAGCCATGGCTATGGTAACATCTTTAGTCTGATTTGAAAGAAGATAAAAAGACAAACTTGAGAATGTAATCAAGTACATGATACTAGTTTAATACTAGTTGTGCTCATCCATCTTGTTGTAAAATCTTTACAACTGTCAAATTACCTTATTTAGCCTTACTGTTGAAGTCATGTGTTCATCCATATACAATCTATACACTGCAGGACTCGTGTTGGATTTTTTTGTATTTGGGATGGATTTTACTCACTACTTGGACGCATTCCATGAGAGGCAGCCTGACAGCCATGTTTCCAGACAAGCTGACCACACATGCAGGAGTTTCTGGTGTAGCTTCTAGCAGAGCCCTCACCGCCTCTACACCCATCCTGCTACCCTGAATCATGGCAATGAGAAAAGGACAGGAGGGGAGAGTGGTAGATAATGTTGGCTTTGTTAATGCATGGCATGTTTAACATGTTGACACCTTGACAGAGAGAAAGATAAATAGACCCATATTTAAAAGGTTTATATATGAGGAAATTGGGGATTACCAGGATTCTGTCAAAGGCGGAGGGGGTTCCACCTCTCTGTACATGTCCCAAGATGGTGGTACGGGTGTCGAAGCCAAGCTTCTTTTCTACCAGCTGGACAGATGGAAATAATAGATGCAGTCTGTCTAATATGAATAAAGCCCTTCCTTTGTCATGGTAAGTTGGAGTGTGATGACTGACCTCTTTGACATGGTCACAGGTGATAGGTTTACCATGGCAGTCCATGGCTCCCTCTGCAATAATGATGATGTTCAAACGGGAACCACGGCCTCTTTGCTGAGAGAGACACAGAGAGACTCTCTTGAGGAGACAGTAGCAGAAAACGGAGCCAGAGACCCAAAAGGCCACTAAGAGAAGAAATATACCTCTGTCAGTCTTCTGCAGAGATGCATCTCCCATTGATCCTCTGGGGGCATCTCTGGAATGAACACCCAGTCAGCACCACAGGACAGGGCTGTCACCAGGGCCAGGTAACTGCAGGTAGGGTTAGAGGGTTTGACTGATACTGATATTTTTTGTATTGAATATTTTGTGCTAATATTCAATATCTTTAAATGTGGCCATTATCATAGCAGACTGTAGCATAGCAAATCTATTGTTTCAGGGTGGAAAAGTGTCAACATTTAGATTATACTGTAGGACACTATAGTAGTAACACTATTAAAAACTCAGGAAAATATGTGTATCTAAAGAATAAGAATAAAAATAATGCATACATGTGAGGAAGAAAATGCATTAGAATGAAGTCAGGATATGGGCTGCCCATAAACAACCAGTGTAATGAGAACTTAAAATGACAGGACATGGCTGTGGTAAATGATAGGTAATTCCTACTTGACAGTTTTATGTAGTAATAGGGACACCTCACTTTTCATAAAGCACAGAGGTTGTATAACACACCGGTAGAATCACCTTCATTCATCATACAGCCACCAAGCAACCAGTCATTGTTTTACATTGTCTCAAGGATGGACACACTGGGTTATTTTTTGCAGGAGGTTCACATAACTTACATAAACCACTTCTATGGCCTGTAATTCCACCATGTGTCACCCTATGCAGATGATTTAACACACAGTTATAAAGCTTTGAGACCACACACACAAAAATGTATGTACATGCATGTGCACAGGTTAGCGAGCACACACACACACACGCACGCATGCACGCACGCATGCGCACACACACACACACACACACACACACACACACACACACACACACACACACACACACACACACA
>CABFOS010023036.1:0-10999 GCA_900660315.1 Diretmoides pauciradiatus | reverse complement strand
ATAGATAGATAGATAGATAGATAGATAGATAGATAGATAGATAGATAGATAGATAGATAGATAGATAGATAGATAGATAGATAGATAGATAGATAGATAGATATAGATAGATAGATAGATAGATAGATAGATAGATAGATAGATAGATAGATAGAGAGACAGACAGACAGACAGACAGACAGATAGATAGATAGATAGATAGATAGATAGATAGATAGATAGATAGATAGATAGCGTTATCTAATGGGTGATAAAGTGTGAAGGAGCCATTATTTTCTTTGTATATGTTTACAGCCAAATCTAGATCCCCAGCTATGAGGCTACCTGTTCTAAAAGCATACAGTAGCTCAGTGCCAATGCTCACGCTCCATGTGCAAGTTGGAATTTGTTGTTGTGTGTGGGTGTTGTGGGTGTTGCTCAATTGGCCAAGTTATCAAAATCCCCCTGAGAGTTTGAGAGTTGTGGAACTTCCACTTACTACTTCCTTGTTTTTGAGCAGCACAGGGCTGACTGCTGACAGCAGGCAACAATCTCTAAATACATTTTCCTACTCCCTTGCAACTTTCCCTGGACTGTCTTCATGGACTTGGAAGAACTTACATGAAATAAGTAGGACGAAGTTCAGACAGTTTGAATGACTTGACTAAACAGTTTGGTAAACAAGCTGTCGTTGAGATGTCGTGACAACAGGAGACAGAGCAAATTCCACAACCATGGAGATAGGCGGTTTGCCAAAGCTTGTTGGATAGGTTAGGCAGATTATGTCACCAGAATGAAGGTCTGAGTGCTGGCCTATGGACTCAAAATATCTGGCAATGTATGGGAATGTTTTGAGCAGCTCAAGCTTTAGCATCATCAATAATGATATGAGTGCAGATCATTGTTAAAAAAGTTTATGCCTGAGCGGGCTGAGGTGTACAGTACAACATGAGCTTGTATCGAGGCCACAACCTTTGTTACATGTCACCTGTCTTCCATATTTCCTGTCTCTCACCAATGTATACCATACAATAAAGCAGAAATTAGAACAATATTTAAACTTAAGATATAACTGATTAAAGGGCAAAAAAAGAAATGTGGATGGTAAGTAACACTAAATAAGGAACCAAGTTTCACACAATAGAATACAATTATATATTAGAGTAATGTAGTGTATCATCAATTCAACTTATTATGTTTTGTTATAATTGGTAGCAATATTATATTCTTTAAAAAACACAGTTACAAATACACTATACCCTCTTCATTATACCTCTATATAACCATGTGTCTGAGGGTATGTGTTTGGATATAAGAAAGCCACAGTGGAAGAAAAAAAAAGTTGGCCTATGCATTGTGGTTTGATTATGTGCTTCTGTTCTTGCTTGCACTTGCATGAATGCATCTAACAAGGAAATAGCTTGCTAACTAATTCATTCATTCATTAACTATCTAACCACAGCTCAGGTTGATGCTGATTTACAGTATGTAAAACGTTTCATGTAATAATTGGACACTGGACTCTGCAGTTGCAGTCATTTTTTGTTGTCTGGTTGTCTGAACTAAAGTCAGTAACAACAATGCAAACAACTACCAATGTAAACAAATGATCAGGCTACAACTATGATCGTGGGAAATAATAAAACTGAAGTGAAGCACTTTATGGATGAATGTTGCCTACAGACATGAGTTTGTCTGTATTTTTTTTGCTGACTGTGCCATGATTCTGTCATTCTCATTATTAGTTAAGTTTCAGCCACAATTCCTTTGCAGTTCCTCTATGGGCTGATGATCATCACGCCATCATTTGCAGAATAGAAGAAAAAAAACTCCTTTGCTGCAGAGGTGGATTTTGATCCTTTGCAGGGTGATAACCTATCAGATAAGGAGATGAACATTGAAAATGATTTAAGTGTGCAATGTCTACATTAACTAATGCTTTTTCTTAATACTATTTTGTGCTTTTATGTAGTCTGTGTTTTTATATTGTCCGTTTCTGACGGCTATAGGAATGTTATTTAGTTCATTTATATTGTGAAGAAGGGGCAGGATCAGATAAGCAGTGTGCTTCTTCCTGTCCCTTCTCGAACACATTATTCTATTTTCCTTTTATACTTTTTTTCTTTAGATAAAGACTGTATTGTTTTGTTTTACTGTGTTCGAGACAAATAAAATAAAACAAAAAACAGATGATTGTTTATTATATATTTTTGTTTTGCTAACACTTAGCCTTATTTTTTGATTATGTAAATAAATAAATAAATAAATAAATAAATAAAAATACAAATTGGGGGGGAAAGTTCTCAGGTTGTTGTTTTTTAATTCTCACTGTGCATTACCACTCACAAAACCTAAGTAGGGAAAAACAACATTCATAGGAATAAAGTTAGACAATGCATTTGTGCGTGTGAGTGTGTGTGTGTGTGTGGGGGGAGACTTTCAAACCTATAAGACACCTTCATTTATGGCAGGTGTGCAGCTGGTCCTTGTAATTTAGAGCCAAGAACTATGGAGAGTCCTTATCAGTTGTTAGTGCCCTTACTGCCTTAAGTAAATCAAGAAAGACGTCAGACGAACCGCATTAATGTTTTGAACTGCCATGGCACGTGTTGCTGTAACTTCAATCATCTATGTTGGGAGGTGCCTACTTGATAACCCCCAATGACATTGACCCAAGCCAGGTTTCTGTGTGCACTCACCATAAAGGAAAAATCCACCATGAAACATTTTAACACTGTTACAAAACAGATATTGGTGCTGTATTTTACATTTCTGAGCTCGTTTTGTTGTTTAGTGGTGTGTTTTCTTATTCCCATGCATAACTGGCCAAATGAAGACAATGTGACATTACCTTGAGGTATTTCCAGCTCTGCTACAACGGAATATTATAGCAGAACATTTTTCAGCTATCTAAAACATGAACAGTCATGTGTAGGAGTCAATCCCTGACCTTGAGAGCAAGGACTTCATTCAAGATTCCCCTGTTTGCACCGATGTTCAATCATACAGGGAGAAATCCAGCGTAAAAGAAGCAGAGACAGTAGCATCACAGCCACAAAACATGTTGCTTTTGAATAAGGGGTGCAGCAGCGATCAAAGAGACACCCCAATGTTCACAGATTAGTTGACTAGCTGTATTTAAAGGCCCACACACCCACGTTTGAGTGAAAGTTCACATCTGTTCTCTGGGGGTTGACGGAAATCTATAACATATATAACATACATCACTATCTGAAGTAGAAGTAGAGGCAGGTTGTTTTGTGGGTACGACAAAAAAAAGTAATTTGCAACACTTTATCACAAAATAACTCCTGGACTGAAATGAACATGACAGAGTGATGATATATGTAGAGTTAAGAGGGTATCAGATCCTGTGTACTGATACATAACCACATAAGCCTCTTGTTTCATTTAGCTATGAATAACACTAGAATGAATGAACATGTTTTAGCCCTCCTCTTAAAACTTAGAATTGACAGTGTATGGTTTTGCCTCTAAAAGCTTTAACTGACCAGGTGCAGCATCACACAATATTTTATACAAGCTTTTAGATTTGATCTTTGCCTGGTCATAGTTTTAACAGCTGCCATGTGTACGTCTGTCAAATGGAGTAACAAATCAGTTATCATAGCCCGTCTAGAAAAGCTGGAATAAATGAACAGGTGATGAATGAAAAATGTTGCCGGCTTTTTGTCAGAATCAGATCTCTTGGGTCAGCGTGACTTCTTCATCAAATCAATAATGTCAAACAAGCTTTTTTACTCCTCATTGCACCTTACTGGATCTTCTGGGCAAGTGTTGATGTTTTATCTAGTAATAAAAACATGTAAGTGCTCATTGAGTGTGGCACAGAAACATCAATATCTCAAGTCAAATTTATGAATGGTGGCTAAATGCCTGAAATGCACAGTAAATAAGCTGCACCCTAAAATGACATAATTATTTCTTCAAAATCTTCAAATGATATAATTAACCCTCAAGGGACCTTCAGATTTCAAGGTTTGTTGATGAAGGCCATTAGAAAAGGATGAATCCTGTTCAAGAACTCTTATAGGATGGGTTTTTCTAGTGCGCTATAACAATAAGATGACACTTGATTGATCACTGGAGGGAAATTGTCCTGTTTACAGGTCAGAGGTCAGGTTCCGCTACAGCACCCTGAAGCTGGTAGGGATTCAGTGTCTTGCTCAAGGACACTTCGGCAGATGCCTGCGATGCATTGGACGGGGATCTTCTGATCTCTTAACTACTTGACCACCCTGCCACTCCAATTATTGGCTCCATTTGGATATTAGAATAGCTTTCCACAAACTCAAAGCAGCTTTCATTGAAACTGAGCAGTAAACGATCCACTCATCCACCAATGGCAACGTCTATTACAGGGGCACCGTAATAATAATAAGTCCTCATAAGTTATGGACTTTGGGTTAACAGTAGAGTTATAGGCAACATGAAGTCACATTTTTTTTATTTTGTAGAAAAAACACAAACCACAACTATATACAGATAAACTTTTTACAAAGTAAGAAACCAGTGCTTTCACCAGGAATGGAAAAGTTTGCATTGACAGTCAGAATTAGTTATGTATTGTCCATCAATATGAAATAACGGAAAAAGTAGTTGTCATGTCACAATCATCTACACTGACTGGCTACTGCCAAGCACACTGTATACCAGCCCATTTCTATTGTATTATAGGCAATTACTGTTGTTTATAGTAATTATAGCAATCGGATACATGTAAGACTGTTACAACTCACTGTAAAAATGCCTCGGTGTGAGAAAAAACACCTGGTCCCAGTGAATACCTCAAAAATGGAGAGAAAGATCCATTAATATAACTATGCGTTCATAACTTCTCTTCACAACTTCAGAAAGGTTGAGGGAGGTGATGAAAGCTCTGCCACTGAGCAGCTCTGACCTCATACCACTGGGCGGGTTGTGTTGGTGTTGGTGAGTGTAGGTATGGGTGAAGCTTTAGGTTTAAAGCCCACCATGATGATCTGGGAGGAAGACGGGAGGTTTGGGGTTCGGAGCAACTGGGAATTAGGGTCACGGATTGAGTAGACCTTGGGCAGGAAGAGCTTAGAGTCTCTTAGAAGTCTATGTACAAAATGAGCACTGTCCTGTCCTGTTGTGGCCCTCACAGTGGGTAGAGCATCGGTTGACAGAAGATGTTGTGGTGGTTCCACAAGTCGCCTGAGTCGGTCGAAATCATCTCAGATCCCAAAACCGTGTACATCGGGAGTTCATCTAGGTCGTCTACTGCAAAAGAAACAGAGCAGGAAGACGGTCAGGAGTGTATGCAAACTACGTAAAATGAGATATCTACCATTTGAAGTGACGGTTATTCTTACAAAATGATCGATAACACACAATTATATCAACTTAGTAAGGAACAGTAAGGCAGCTCCTTCACTGATGAAACAACACTTGTACCGACAGGATCCTGAGATATGATGGATGAATGATATGATGGTATGATTGAGATCGTATCTTTTATCTCCTTATTTTATCTTTTGAAGAGTTAAATGTAAAGGCAAACTAAGTGTATTGCAAGACTGTAAACTGTAGGTCTCTCCTAGCTCATCACTGTACACTTACGATATGCATACACATTATGGTTTAATAACGTAAGTGTAGGTGGAAGTGACAAAGAAAGGCATGGTGATTTGCATGATGATACATATCATGTTCCCATTGCACTGAATTTGAGCTTTGTCTTTGAGCTTGAGACAATGACTTTGACTAACAAATGTGAATGAACCCTGACAGACACTAGCGTCAATCTCTGACCTTGCACTACCCTGTTAAACATTTACAAGATTTTCCTCCCCCAAATTAACTCAATGTCACATCCAGCCCATCTTAAATCAGATGAATCTACTGGTCCATCCATTCAAACAATTGTCTAACGGAATGCGCTAGCCAACTATGCCCACGTAACCAATCATCCAGCAGAATTTACCTGATGATTCAGTTTCACTCCAGTGGCTCCCTGGACTGGAGTATATGGAGTCTGTGCGTGCTTCATTGCTCAGGAACCCATTGCTTTCTGAAATACTTTGTAGCCAGCGTGAGTCTTTCTCCAGTTGCTGGCAAATCTGAAAGAGCAACACCGGAGTGAGCCCAGCTATATTTTGCATGGAACATCAGCACACTTAACAGTTTTAACGATGAATGTTAAAGTTTCGGATTAGAGCACAAGCTAATGATGCAGGATCGGGAAAACATGGGTATTCCTGACAATGAAAAATACACACAGGCAGAAGGAAGTTAAGGCCAAGCTTACCTTGACAATTTCCTCTGGGTCTTCATCATATGCTGGAGAGTCAGAGGGAAGGGAGAGAGAAAAGGTGATGTAAGTATGGCGTTATGGTACAGTCATCAACATGCACATCATCCGAAAGTGAGGCGCTTCTTGTTAATTTTTTTATTCCCTGCCCCACTGAGCCTCTTTCCTGTGCCACTGTATTGTATCTTTGGCACTGAAACATCCACATTTCAAATCTATGAATAGTTAGTAGAGTTGTGCTTTGTTTTGTTATTGTCTGAGTTAGGACAATGAATAGTATTACATCACATCATATTGTATTTATGAATGTAAAACTTCAGGAGCCAAAGCTAGCATGCAGGAAGATTCATGAGAAGATTTTTTAAAAACCCTGCAATGCTTAAAGTACTTTATTATTTTATTGTCTTACCGGGACTATGATCAGGTGAAACTTCAAATCTCCTGTAGTTGTTTGTGCTGTCTGGCCCAATCTCGATTGCCAAGGACCAGTCAGGAACTTCAGATGGATTCATGTACGTAATGTCTACAAGGCAAGACAAGTAGCATAAAGTAAGGTTGGTGTTCCTGCTTACTTTTATGAATGAATGCACCAGTGGCCAATTGTTAACACCCTAGTCCAAATCTGAAAGCATCTCAAATATGTATGATTCATCATTTGACAGAAAACTCTTAAAAATATATACATGTTAAAAAAAACCTCTAAACCACATCAAATAGGCCACTGGTACATTACGTTTTTCTCTCTTTTATGTGAATGACATACAAAATTAGAATGTATTGCACATACAAGAATTACAAATACAAAGTATGTACTTAATAATGTCTGGCTTAGTTTTCAAAGTTGTCTGGCTTCACAGACATCAATGACTTGACCCATGTAAAGGCAGAGAGCAGTGTGTCAACCTGTGGCTTTCTTACCTTGGTGCTCTGTGCTGTCGACTGTGCTCTCCTGTGTGGACGATGCGTCATTGTGAAGTTGTGACTGGTGGTCAACAGGAGACTGTGTGTTACTGTAGTCCAGTTCATCTGACTTCACCTTTGAGCTCTGCTAGCAGAAACAGAAAGAAAATACACAAAAACACAAGGAATTAGAAGATTCCCAAGAGAAATAACTACACGTGTGTCACCAAGACAAACTCCTGGTCATTTACTGTACACATACTATAAAGTGACTTTGATCTGTGTCTAAAGGGATATTTTGAATAGGACTTGTTGTTGATTATGTAACAACAGGTGTAACAACATGCACAGCAAATACAAATAAAGTACAGCTGGCATACAAGTGTAAAATGTTTCAGCCATTCTGACGTGGGACTCATTACAATAAAGTGATCTTAAAACGTCTGTTTACCTTGCTTCTTCGCTTTGTGTCCCTTGCTTTGCACCGTTTATCTATACAGATGGAAGGAAAACAGAATATTACTCCATTGTAGGTCAGGTTACAGTTTTAAACTGCTTGCCATGTGATCAGAAATCATAAAATCCAAATAAATTTGCTCTTTTCTTGCGGTCTGCCAGCAGATGCTGTGCATCTAAAACATAGCGTGCTCATTTCCTGTCGGTTTTCTCACCTTTAGGTTTTGGGGAGACCTGCAGCATCCTGTAGACACGCATCGCCTGCTGGCCTTTGTTGATGCTCTTGTCTTTGATCTCCTCAATGTCAGGCAGTGAGTTCATTGCACAGCGGAAGTTGGCTTTCCATGTCTTTGGGTCGGCGATGGTCTTGCCCTCTACGTATTTTCCTGCAGAAAGACAAGATGCAGAAAAATCACGTTAAACCAGACTTTTGGGTTAATTTCTATTTTTCTTGTAAACATGTACGTTTTTGCAGGTTGGGAGGAGGGAGCGCGGGAGAGGAGGGAGCGCGGGAGGAAACAGATGGGGGAGTAAGGAGGGGTGAGATGGAGTGAGCACGACGAGACGACTAAAGTAGAGGTTGGAGAAGGAAGGATGTGGAGGTGAGATAAGCAGGGGAGGATAGAGTTACAAGTAACCTATTGAGGTGTTACTCTGCTGAAATATACTTTAAGGACCACGAATGTTTTGGGTCGCCTGATCAATATCTGTGTCTCCAGTAGATAGCTCTGTCTGGTGCGCACACCAACACTTTAGCATACAGTATGTCAGGTAATTGTAGGCGATCAGCATTATCCAAAGTATATATAGACCTTTTATGCTTATCTTGTGTGTGTATGTGTGTGTGTACACGCTTGTATGTGCATGCATGTTTGCAGCTCACCTGTGTGGATGGCCCATTGTTTGAACAGACTGGCATCCTTGTCCAGCTCCCAGCCATGTCGAGCAGCGTGCTTCCAGGGAATAGAGAACATCTTCTCCTTCTGGACAATACAACAGCGAGGAAGAATACTGAGTGAGAACGAGGGCTGCTGCTGTGCAACAAGTTAAGAATAATATCCAAGTACTGTTTGACTCAAGCCAACCTGGAACCATCTCAGTATCAAAACAAGCCACTTGCACTTCCTCTAGTTATAGGGTAATGCAACATAACCTTGTTCTGACAGCAAACATACATTTCAGAATATGTTTAGAGCTACACTTCAAAAGCTTCAAAAACTGGCCAAAAATGCATTTGAACATGTAGATGACATTTATTCAAAATATGTTTGGGTATATTTTGGAACATATCTCCAGACATATCCTGAAGTATGTGGAACGTTATTATTTGGGATCCTGAAAGCCAATAAGAGTTGCAAAGCCTCTCACCTTATCAACCCAGACCAGACCAGGGACGGTGCTGGAGTCGATCATCTGCTCCAACCAGGGCCTCATCCTCGTCCTTGACACCGGCATTACTGCCTGTTGAAAACACACAGCAAAGGAGGACGAGGTTTAGATGGAGGAATGTGGTGCAGATTTATAGTGAGAGCAAGGAACTCCACTCTGTGTTTAGATTTACTGCCCTACAAGGAGTCAAGAGGAGTTCATGTCCGGGGCAGGCAGGGTGTGTGGGTGTGTGGGTGTGTGGGTGTGTGTGTTGGGGAGGGGGTTCTGGGGGAGAACATTACAGCACAATCATGTAGATAAGACTTTACCGCTGTAGCATTCAAAATCTAAAATTGCAAATGGAATTGGGTTTAAAATCCAGCTGAAATCTTTTTTTTTTAATTGGTTCCCTAAAGTCATTTCGAGAAGCGCCAAACTTTTTGCACCCTGCGAACACACTTCCTGCACACCTGAAGGCATACAATACCATGAAGTTTCAAGAGATGTGCTTCATGCCCATGCCTGACAAACACCTGACAAAAAATATAACTTTTTCTTTTTTTGAGTTTAAGGTATTAAACTCACTAAACGATGTATAAGGACTTGAAGTACTCAATTCCCTGTTGCACTGTGTATGTTTTAATATCCAGTCATCACTTTAATTGTCCTATTATATGAATGAATGCAGCCCCAAGTCCCACATATTTAAATGCTGAGGATTGCATGCAAAAAGAACTGATACATTTAAAACCAAAACTCACTTACAGTCGTGGATTCCTGAACAGATCCTTAAAAATGGAAGGTAGATTATCCGATAGGTTCAAGTTTAAGTCCAAGAGAAGTTACTCCTCGTCTTGGTAATGTCCACACAGACGCGCTAGTCTCCACAGTCGACACTGACTGGGAGCTGGAGCTGTTCAGCTATATAGTTGCATTGGTGGGATTTCCCCAACAGGGTAGGAGGGGGCCGCGCACACTGCAAAAAGTCTCCACCCGAGCAAGTCATGTGTTCTCAGCCAGCACTTAACTATATCTTTCTTGAAGTAATTTGGATGGAATTTCTTCCAAATGGGATGAGGTGCTTCTACTTATTTCCATTAGTTTCCAATTCCAGGTCACTCGTGTCAGAAATGTTCCAGAAAGTCTGTATGAGGCAGAATGAGGCAGGTCAGTCCATGTCAGTGAAAAAAGGGTCATTCTTGTCATTCAAGTTGATCTGCATTGGAAAGTGATCTTGCAGATTGTCTCACTTGCTTGAAGAACAATACGACTTTACCTATTAGAGTGAGTGTTAGACAGTAGAGCGTCAGATGTTAGTGGTAGATTAAAAAATGACTCCTCAGTGTGGACACTTTTTGCAGTGTGGAGCAGATGCGCAGTACAGACTGAGTACAGCACCGCGGCCGAAAGCTGCTGCGCCCTGTGTGATTTCTCGGAAATCACATTGTTGAAGGCAAGGAGGAAGTGTACGGGCAAACTACAGTACAGCGGTTTGATGCACTTAGTTCAACCTGACCTTTAAACCTACAGTAAACTGTAGTAGTGGTACTCACTGTAGAGATACATGTTGGTCCCATGCATTTTTGTTTGTTTGTTTGTTTGTTGCAAAGGACAATTATGCGCTTACATTTTGTAATGTTTGCAGGTTTTGTCATACGTGGCACATTTTTTCAACTTTACTTTATTTCACTTTATTTACATTTATTTTAGCTTACTGTTTTATGTGACGACAAGCTTTGTGTACATGCACATAGTGTATGCAATGTGTCTGTAACACCTCTGAACTGTAAAAAAAAAACTGTCAATGCAATAATACGTGGGTGTAACTTATGTTTTTAAAACCACCTGCTATGCAGCCCCGTCAATATCTTGTAGAAACCAAAGTCCTGTCAGCGCAGGCATGAGAAACACGTGCATGAGACAAGCCCTTTAGAATAAACAGCCGCGCCGAGGAAGTGGAGCATTTACAAGAAATGCTGCAATAATTTCAATGGTCGGTAG
>CABFOS010023028.1:0-15312 GCA_900660315.1 Diretmoides pauciradiatus | reverse complement strand
CACACACACACACACACACACACACACACACACACACACACACACACACACACAATGACAAATATATGCAGACATAATGCAGACAAACACTAGCCAGCGTGATAGATAACAACAGAATAATAGAAAAGTTGTGAGCTAGGCGTTGGACAAACGCTCAACTGTGCTGCCCTACACAGGCTAACAGCAGTAATTACTTTTTGTACGTTTAAAAGGCGGCTGGCTCAACTGGCTCCTCCACATCGAGAGGAGCCAGCTGAGGTGGTTCGGGCATCTGGTTAGGATGCCTCCCGGGCGCCTCCCTGGGGAGGTATTTCGGGCATGTCCAACCGGGAGGAGACCTCGGGGTCGACCCATGACACGCTGGAGGGACTACATCTCTCGGCTGGCCTGGGAACGCCTCAGGATTCTCCTGGAAGAGCTGGTGGAAGTGGCGGGGGAGAGGGCTTCCTGGGCTTCCCTGCTGAAGATGCTGCCCCCGCGACCCGGACCCGGATAAGCGGACGACGACGAACGAACGAACGAATTTATTATTATCATTATTATTTTTTAAAATTATTATCTAATTTTATTCTTCTTCCTTTGAGTTCGCTCTTGGTTCCAGGGGAGGTAGGGTACAATGTGGGGCAAGCTATGTGTGAATTCAGTATGTTGTTTATGTTTATGTTTATATACTGCAAAACACTTTAAATAAAGTTGTGGGGGGAAAAAGAAAAAAAGAAAAGACGTCTAAATGGTTTATAGCAGTGTAAGATAAAATGAGGCTTCATGGGTTTAAAAGTGAAAGTTTAGCAGATAAATGAAAGCATTATCTTGTACTGTACATATGGACTCTGTTGCATATTTCTGATAGTTACAGCTGTTTATGCATTGCTTAGATATGTAATAATGTATTTACTGCTTGGTCTAAAAGCGGGTAACAGCCAAAACAATCCTAGGCGATATGGGAGCTCAGCTAGACTTTCTAAAACTTGTCTTAAATATCAGTTTAGTATCAACAACATTTAATATTTTATATAACAGGAAAGACACGTGCGTATATTTTCTTGGGAGAATATTAGCATTTATTGTGTGTTGAACAATAAATGAACAGTAAAGTGTATCATAGACATTTACCTAAAAATTAAATTTGATTCAGCCAGTACACAAACAGACCTCTGCACATACAGAAGTACAGTAGCAGCTTCAAGGAGAAGAAGTTGAGGACGAGGGCACGGCAGGAGAGGGAAGCAGAACAGTGATGAGATATTTAAATATCAGATACCAAACCCTCTTGCATAATTACAAAAAATGCATTTAATTCCTCTCTCTCTCTCAAGCTCAAGTCCAGCTGCTTATTAAAAGAAGGGGAAATAAGTAAACTGGGGCATGAGAGGGTAGTTAATGAAAATGTGATTGTGAGAAGTGGAGGCGGTAGGTGTCTTGTTTTTAGAAATAATCTGCACGAGACCAAATGTGAGCTAAACGTACAACATGTTTATTACTTAGGAGACTATGCACTCTGAAATAAAGAGATGGGGCATGAGACAAAAGAGAGCTCTGGATCTTCTTCCAGGTCACCAGAGGTTTCCTGGAGGTAGCGTCCGTGGCAGGATAACAGCATAGGAAGGGGTTCTAGACGATTCCGTATTTGGCCAGGTCGCTGAGCTCCATGTCGCCAAAAGCTTCCCATGGGCACACCACTGTTATGTCTGTGCCAAGAC
The DNA here is from genome assembly GCA_900660315.1 of Diretmoides pauciradiatus. Taxonomy (NCBI): domain Eukaryota; kingdom Metazoa; phylum Chordata; class Actinopteri; order Trachichthyiformes; family Diretmidae; genus Diretmoides; species Diretmoides pauciradiatus. The sequence goes on along the minus strand of CABFOS010023028.1, from coordinate 13,612 downwards.
CCTCCATGCCAGGAATGTCGTCCCCAAATCTGATTGGATGAGAGACAAAAAAGCCCTTATGAGTATAAGAACGTACAGGTGAGTGGGGTGAGAGTGAAGTGGTGAGTGTGTGTGTGAGCTTAAATCCTGCGTACCCCTTCTGGCCAGGCTTGGGGGCCTTGCTCTTGAAGGTACGAGTGGTCCTCGCCTTGAACTTGGGAGGCGCCTTCTTGTCGGCGGGAGCTGCAACAGCTGTGTCCATTTTTTTTAGTTCCTGAGAAAACAAAGAGAAAGAGATGGACCATGTTCTCCTATCACAAAGCAATGAAATCAATCTCCACATTCACCTAGAACAAATTTCTCTCTAATTATATCACTCGCCCTCTTTTCCTATCAAAGCCCCTCATTACAAGACAAATACAGCTGGTCAAATGAGCATTTAAGAGACCAGAATATAGAAGATGTGGCCAAAATACCTGAGGTCACCTAATTCCCTCAGAGCTCAAGTAAACAAAAGTGTTTACTGGCTGGTGTCGGAGATCAGAGTATTGAGAGTCTGGGCTGATCAGTACTGTACAGCAGCACAAACAAATCCACATAATCACCATTAAGTATTCCCATTAAAAAAACTCCACCGTTCCAGTGCAACTCAATGTCACTGGTGATATTCTATGCTCTCTCTCTCCCTCTCTGTAGGGAACATGTCGCAAAAGGCAATGAATCACAAGTAGCTACAAAATCTTGCGAAGCTGCAAAAGCCTGGGATTCTTCAAGCTGAGAAAAATGTAGTTTCATCCTACCTGTCGTTGCAGTTGCAGTCGCAAAGTGCTTCTGATGGTGTCTGATGCGTTCCTGTCGATCCTCTCTCTGACTGTCTCCTTTTAAACTCCAGCTAATCCCTTCTCATGTACATTCTGTCATTCCTACATATGTCAGCTTTGCTCTCACCTCTTTTCAACCCCTCCCTATATCGTGACTCAGCTCAGCTACAAATAGGTGAGGTGAAGGAAGGATAAAGCGATATAAATATAAGATGTATTTCAAGGTAGGGATTTTTGTCAACGTGTTTTCTACAGGTGACGGATCTTAATTAGCATGAAAAACAAGTTGAAGCCAATCTAAACAAAACGAGACTTAGTATTGCATCATTGGGATTAAAAAAGGTGACCAATGGCAACTAAGCAAAAAGTACCTTTGCATTCAATCAGAATTTCAGATTTTTATTCAACTTTACTCTTTGCTTATGTAAAGTAAAAGCGGCATCTTATTTTTCGTCAGTCACAAGAAACAGTTAGTGGGATTGATGTGTAAACCAGGACCCCCTAGCAACCACCCAGGACACCCTAGCAACTGCCCAGAATCCCCCCTAGCAATCTGCTAGGACAGTGGTTCTCAACTGGTCTGGTCTTGGGACCCACATTTTCCCATGGTCATTAAGTATCGACCCACTTTTATAGAATTTAAACCAAGCAAATGTATTTCTTAAAAAGGGGCGAGTAAACAGTAACACACACACACACAATGACATCATGAGATTTCCTTGAAGATTCGACCACAGGGAGGAAAGGTGTGAGCGTCTGTTGGCTGATAAATGATCATATAAACCCGTTTTCTACAACATACAAGGGCCGAAACGGACACTCTAGCAACATCCTTAGCAACCTCCTATGACACCCTAGCAACCGCCCAGAAAACCTTAGCAAATGCCTAGGACACTTTCGCAACTGCCCACAAACCCCCTAGCAACCACCTAGGACACTCTAGCAACCGCCGAGAACACCCTAGCAACTGCCCAGAACACCCTAGGAACCGCCCAGAAACCCCTTAGCAACCACCCAGGACACCCAAGCAACCTCCCAGAAACCCCTTAGAAACCACCCAGGACAACCTAGCAACCTCCCAGAAACTCCCTAGCCTAAGGACAACGAAGCAGAGCACCAGTCTCTCAAAGGATTCCCTGACCACAGACATCAGGGCGACGGGCCTGTAGTCCTTTAATCCAGAGATAGTGTTTCTTGGGGACAGAGATAATTGTGGAGCGTTTGAAGTATGAGGGGACTTAAGCAGGAGGGAAGCTAAGAATAGAGTAGGACTGTACAGTTCGTTCAGCTAATGAATCACTTAGTGACATCTTAAAGTACTTAAGTATTTGGCCCCTTGCCCCCTCCTGTTCCCTGTCCCCAGAATACTCCAATAAACAAGTAAGTAGTTGCAATTGGAGGTAGTTTACCATGCAATAGTAACAATGTAGTAGTCACTTATATGAGTTGTAAGAAGAAGAAAAAGAAGAAAAAGAAGAAGTGGGACTACTTTTATTAATCCTCAAGGGGATTCAATTTTTTCACTCAGTTGCTATTTTTTTACACACACATGCAAACACAGGACCTATCTACACACATTAATGGAGAGATGTCTGAGAGATGGGGCTGCCGCTTAACAGCGCCCGAGCAGTTGGGGAGTTTTGTGCCTTGCTCAGGGGTGAACTGGCACCTCTCCAGCTACCAGTCCATCTCCGTCTGATTGAACCAGCAATCCTCCGGTTCCTAGCCTATAATAATAATAATAATAATTCATTCGATTTTATATAGCGCTTTTTTACAGTAGTACTCAAAGCGCTTGGGAGGGGAATTGGGAACCATTGTGTAGCACTCAACCTTGGGCTAAGCGGTCTCAATGGTGCCATGTACTGGCACCGGGCACACAACACAGTGCCAATTAATGGGAGGAATGATTAGGTGGCCTGGATGTTAAGTGACCTGATTGGAAATTTGGCCAGGAGTGTCGGGGAACCCCCCTACTTACGATAGACATCCCTGGGTTCTTTAACGGCCGAATGCAGTCTGGATCTCGGTTTAACGCCTCATCCAAAGGAGGCACTCGCATCTGCACGGTGTCCCTATCACAGTGACAGGGGCATTGTTCCTACCAAGTCCAGAGTGCTCCCTGCTCGACAACAACACCACTTTCTGACAGCGGTCAGCTCTGAGTGGGGCTCGAACCGGCAATCTTCTGATCACCAGCCAGAGCCCTACGCATGTAGCCACGCTGCCGGACAGCCTACAGACTGAGCTACTGCCCCCACCCACCAACTAACTAACTTAATAATATCAATATTGTCAAATGACTGATTACCTTGAAGATTGGAATACTTGTATTTGTATTTGAATCCTTAGAAATTAAGGATTCAAATACATTAAGTAATGACATAAAGTTGATTGGTAATCGATACCTACCTATTGTACTGCAACTAGCTTTTATTTAATAGTAATAACTACTGAAAGCTATTAATCACCCAACCAAAACTATTGAACAATATCTGTATCTTTTAAAAGATTACTGGTAAAATTTGTAAATGACTAGCAACAACCAGCTTAATATCTTGTAATGAAAAAGTAAATACTCGTGCTTAGTTTTAACAACTAGGGAATAAATACTAAAATGGTTTGCCGTATTACTGCAGCTGACTTGCCTGGAAAAGGTTCCAGTTGGGCCGGTATGCATAAGAAATTATAATAAGTATTCAAAAATATTTGATATTATATGTTTTTCTTGTTCTCATGTATTTGACATTTTTTGGAGATGATGGCTAAAAATGGTGTTGTTCAATTGTGAAAATTAAAATCCTATTTAGTTGTGCTTTGGAATGTCTTATGTAAGCTTGCAAACCACTTTTTCACACGGAAAGGCTGTTCTATTTTCACCCCCCACATGATGCTACTCCAAAAGCCTTCATCTTTTGAGCCCTCACTTAATCTAATAGAAGAGAATGAGGCCAATTAGAGGGAGGGATGCACAAAGGGAAGACAGTAACATTAAGGAGCGTGTGAATGTCAGAGTGAACATGTTAAGGGGATTAGCAGGAGGAGTATAAAAGAGGACAGAGATCAGCAAGAAACTCATCCGAGAGACACCAGCCAGAAGAGCACTCTCCTACTGCAAAGACAGGTAGGATGAAAACACAACATTTATCATGATTGGAGCTTTGAAGAATACTGAACTACTTCTCCATTGAGGGATATTGAACATAAGGTTTCAGCATGAAGGAGCTCTGTAGGAAGGCACTTATAGTGAGCCACTACTACTATGGTAGCATTACAGTGGCTTTTATCTAAACATATTTGAAAGATGAAATGATCTGTTCTTGCATGTGCTGTTGTCCTTGTGGAGGCCCTGGACATTTGAGTATTATCTTATCATCCAGTCATTTTGCTCTTGATACTCAAGATGAAGCAGAAGGCATCACTGTTGTTTTGCCATTTATTAATTTGATAGAAAGAAAAGGAATTGAATCATAAAAAGCGGTGCTTGAAAAGCCAGAGGAAAGTAAGGGAAAGATGGATTTGATTAAACATTGTCTCGTTTAACTTGCTGCACAACAAGAAGGAAGAGTTGCCTTTCATGTTATTTTCAGACCTTGTGTTACTTTTCAGCTCAATGTTTATTAATTTTAACATGTGAAGAGTTCTATTCTAAAATATAGATGATAGCAAGGATTTACCTTATCTGGAATTATTACCATAACTTCATGGTGTTTTGTAAGAGGCGTGACTTTAGTCAAATGCCTCATTTGGATCTCCAATTGCTTCCATCACACTGTATTGGAAATAGCACAGGATGTTATTAGCTATGATGACCCAAACTAGACAAACACATGTTCCACATCAATGGGCAAAATTGATATTCAAATCTGCACATATTTAATGATCGATGCAGACATCTCGCCCAGGTTTATGGCTGAAATAATCACACAGAAACATATATGTGTGATATTTAGGGATTGTGACTAGTTACTTGTTGACATCATTGCAGATTTCAAATGTGTCTGTTTGCTCAGAGTAGCCGTCATGAGCCATTCCCTAGTGGGACAAAGGAACTAGTGAACGTACATTTCCAGCAAGAGCTCAATCAGGAGTTTTGCAGAGTTCTCCTGAAAGATAAACAATACAGTCAAGTGAGATCAGAAATAGATAGGATTATAATTATGTTATCAGATTGAAAAACTTACACAACATTCATGTTGACTTCAGATAAACTTTTGAATTAGGTACATTTGGTGTTATTTTGGTCACAAGAAGTACAGTCTGAGCTGAGTAATCTTTAAAGTCAGGATTTAAAACTAGAGAAAGATTAGGCTAAACTTACACTGGGGACATAGAGTGTTTGTGTAACAGGGTCTTAGGAGATATAGAACAGCTTTAGTCTATAATTTCACCTCACCTGAAGGTAGTATCACTAGGCACGGCAGCGGGAGGGGCTTTGGGTTGGGGGTGGGTTGGGTAAGCATGAAGCTGGGGAGGAGAAACCAAAGTGGTGCAGAAGGGTTGGAAGAAAAGAATGGAAAGAAATGCAGCGAATACACATCAAAGCAAATTCAGTTAACATCTGTCTTTTCCTCTCTCCAGTAACTGTTTGAAATGGCAGACACAGCTGTTGCAGCTCCCGCCGACAAGAAGGCGCCACCCAAGTTCAAGGCGAGGACCACTCGCACCTTCAAGAGCAAGGCCCCCAAGCCTGGCCAGAAGGGGTACGCTGGACTTAAGGGGCACACATAACCGAAAAATGAAAATTATTCATTATCACTGGACATTTTTTAATATTTGTTTCTTTTCTCAGATTTGGGGACGACATCCCTGGCATGGAGGGCCTCGGCACAGACATCACAGTGGTGTGCCCATGGGAAGCATTCGGCGACATGGAGCTCAGCGACCTGGCAAAATACGGAATCGTCTAGAACCCCTTCCTCTGCTTCCACTACTGCCATTACACCTCCGTGCACTCCTTTTCCTTCCAGGCCCATACTCCTCACTCCCCTGGTTCTCCTTGTCCTCTGGCTCGCTCATGTAGGCACTCAACTGTTGTTATGTTACAGCACCCTGCACGGGACACTTCTTTGGTGCACACATGGCTTTTGGGAAGCAATGCCCAAAACGACTTGCAACACATGACAAGTTTGTAAAATTGAATGTCATACTACCACCGTAATATATATTTATATATATATATATATGAGGGTTTCACAGCTGTTGTCTCCTGCCTTTTCCTTGCCTTCCTCACCCTCTCTCCTTGGAGCCATTCTTTCTCTATCTACAGCTATGTATTTATCAAAGATGTCAAATTTTATTTTTCTGAACTGTGAATGTATTTTATGCACACCATCCATAGAAAGGGAAGTTGTGGTAGAGTACAGAAGTAAATAAATTTTAAGAATTTCCCGAGAAAGGCATTCTGTTCGACTCTTTATAATCAACTGGGACCTAATAGATGTTGATATTGAAAAAGTGTGCACGGCAGAGAAAATAACATGATGTCCTCTGACAGAACACATCATATCATCCGCATACATAATGAGATCTTTAAAGTTGAGCTGAAACGGCATTTCGAGAGTATCTAACTTCCATACCATGACGTATTTCCAAGTAAAACATAATCAAGTGGGTATGTCTAACTAACGAATCTTAGCTTAGTTTAGCATTTAACTTAACGAATTTTAGCTCTTGTGCCACTAAGTTGAAAATTGATGCACAGGTGGATGTCATGATATCATTGGTTGAAATTGGTTGGTTTTGGCACACGTCATATTTTGTTTTAGATTGGATTTTGATATAAGAACACAAATAAATGTATTATTTGTAAAAAAAAAATTAAAAAAAAATTGGGGGGCATATATTGTTAAATAGGTTCACAATAGCAGTAGGGATGTGATCTAAAAGGGTTAAAAAGGCATTTTTAATTTCAGCTCGACTTTAAACTACTCTCACATACCGGCATAGAATATGAGTACAAAATAACACGTTAGTAAATTAACAGAAGAGCCAAATGAAAACAAACTGGATTCTTAACCACAACAAAACATTTTTATATAAAACATTTTTATCATTTTTATATGGACATTCAATAACAAAATAACATAATGGCAGTCAAGGGGATACAGACATGATGGGGAGGGGGCAGGGGGGGGGATTGGTCATTAGAAACCATAGCAAACTATGAAGAATGACCACATAGCTAATATAATACAGTAACAAGAAAACCGTGACAGGCAACTGAAGCCACCCCATGTTGTTGTTTTTTGGGAGCAGTCTTGCCTGTCAGCAGGCCTTTTTGCCAAACAGCAGTGTGGTCTTCATAATGTGAGCTAGCCTCCTGACATAGCAGAAAATGGCTAGCTGCCGATCGTTCTCCACGGGGTTTAGTGGTAAAGTAGAACGCAACTGGGTTCTGTTGCTCAGAAATCGAATATGAAAGACACAAGATCATGCAAAACATTTTTTTTTTTTTTACTTGACAAGTTATCGCTCATGCTGGTTGTCCATGCCTTCAGTGGCTCGATAAGTCCATCTATGTGGATTGTGTGTAGCACTTCTCAAGTTGGGAACCAGAAAGGTGGAGGGACAATTAGCATCTTTGGCTACGTTTTCTTAAAATTTTCCATGTTGTCCAGAGCACATTCTATAGTAATATGAAATATTAAAAAGTCAAACTTAAACAATGTAATGACTGATACAAAACCCAACAGCAGCACATTTACTAGAAGAAATAATGTTGACCTTTTTAGAGCGGTGTTTGATGTGTGTGAAGTGGTAACCAGAAAGGCAGCAATGAAATGAGTTAATGAACAAAGCAAAAATGAGAGAAAACAAAACTTTGCAGCACTTCAAACATTTCTCTGCACTTAGTTCATATTTCTCAATGATAGTTTCTATCGCAACCATGTTGGAATATAAACCGGTTTATGAGGCGCTAACACTTTCAGACATGTTGCTGTACATCTCAGTCAAGCAAACCTGGAGCAGACACACAGGGCAAAACACGACAGATATAATTGAAATGCAAGGAGTCGCCTTTAAAAAAAATTCAAAAAATAAAACAATCAAATACAATGAAAAACTGAGTAATTGGCTTCAACCCTTGAGAAGTGCCACAGGCCTGTGCTCATTCATTCCAAAGGGCTCAGTCACCTGTAAACTATGGACATAAAAATAAAATATATAAGGCCCAATTTCTTCAGCAGTTCCTGTATATTATGAAATACAATTGAATCTCATGCTAGCAGACCCTATCATCACTAACCAACAACAAAACAAAAACCAACCAACAAAAAGCCTGGACTGACTGAATATTGGACCGAGAAAAAAAAGTTTGGTAGTGTTACATGCATTTCCTATATTTCCCCTCGATGTAAATATTCAGGTGCCCCACGGCTCAAGATCAGTACTCCAAAACAAAACGCTAAGCTTGATGAATGGAATTAAAACTTGCACCTTACTATAGAAGGAACAATAACTTTTACAGGTACAAAATAGGACATGAACAGAAGTAACAAAAGACAGCAATAGGATTATCAAGGATCATGATAATAATAACAAAGGTAATATATTTATACATATAAGCAGAAAAATGTGCTTTCTACAAATCTTTGGAACCAAAACAAAAACCAAAAACAGCCACATTTGGAAATAGAGTATAAGGATATAGAAATATGCACAATAGTATGGTATTCTGCATTTAAATATTTTCTACCGACTCAATAACGGAATTTCTCTTGTTCAATAATTGCTGGCAGCATCTCAACTACGACTACCAACTTAAGTATTTTTCAGGAAGACTCATGTTAAACTTTGACTTGCTCTATATAAAAAAATGGAGCATGTGGGGAAATCCAAACAATAAATCTCTACATTAAATGCTCAAAATGATCCACGGTAATGATTTAACGGTGTCGTGGGGTTGAATCTAAGCCGACTAAGCAAGAAAACGTTTGCCGTGTGCGGTGTAGTGTCGTGGCGTTTGTAGTGCTCCGTGGTGGTTGCACAGGTGTGTAGTGAACTCTCGTGCACGGGAGTCGATGTGAGACTAGAATGGAACATGAATTCTATAGATGCCCATTGTGCCGTCCCCGCTTCCTTTGGAAATGGAATCTAACGTCCCATAACAGCAAAGCGAATGCTGTGTACTTGAGTCCAACATAATGATGGTAATAATAATAATAATAATAAGGTATCTTTTTTTCTCTAAACTAATTTCTTTGCATATCGTAACAATTTAAGTTTAAAGGTTCACCATTTCCACATACTAAGAAAACTTGAGGTAAGGTACAGCTCTAATAACCCTCCCTCCTTCAGCTTTCTGAAGTGATTTCTATAGTGTTGTAAATCATCACATCATCTTCCCCCGCCACCATATTTAGTCTCCCTCTCTCAGACCACAGCAAGAATGGAATTCCTTTCATCACACCGCCGCCTCGCCCCAGAGGGAATTACAAAATCCTCCGGTGGGTATTTTATCATTTTTAGTGACTTCTGATTCAAAATGTTTTTGGGTGCCCTTTTGATGCACCTTCCTGCTCTCTCCCTCTCCAAGGTTTGGTGGACAGAAATTAACTCAGTTCCTTGATAGCTTGTTTCCCTCTACTTCCCTTACATGTTGTGTATGTGCAGGCCACAGGGCACTGGGCTCGTTCTTTTGGGTGACGGCTGTTTAAATATCAGTTATCCATGCTCTAGTCGCAGCCTTTGGAAGAACGTCTGGGCTCCATCCCGTGTCTTGTGCTGCTGAGTGTTGAGGGAATAAGAAGGGGGGAGGGGGACTATAATACAGCCGTGCAATAGAATAGGCGGCCATTTTGAGTCTTCTTTTTTTTAAATCTTCTTTTTTTATGTCAAGGCCATCCATCAGTCTTTAATACAGCATTCCTCTATTTTTGTAGTAGCGTATACAAGAAAAAGTGGGACTGCACTAGGGCGGGATCTGAAATATCTTTGCTGTGGTAGACTCCAGGGTGCAGTCCACCTCCAGGACAACAGAGGGAGCTCTTTCAGAGTAACTCAATGGAAGAGAGGAGCTCCTGGGAAATTAAGTGTCTTTAGTAGGGGGCAAATCTACTGTAGCCTCCCCTGTACAGTGTGGCCTGGGAAAGAGACAAAAAATACAAACATTAGTACCGTCAAATCATCCAATCAAATGACAATATTCATTAGTAGTATTTTGGGGGATGGTCGTACCATAGCTCCAACACCGTAGGCGGCTGGGGCAAGCGCAGCATGGTAGGGGTCTGCCGTATACACCCGTCCATAGCTACAGAAAAAACAGGAAATACATCAAACGTCGAATATATGAACATTTAAAGGGGAAATAAGCAACATTCTTCTCCCCTATAGGACAAAATGGCTGTAATATATCTGCCAAGCAGCTGGTGTGGCAACACATTTCAGCTATGAAGGCTAAAAATCAAAATACAAAAACAAATATCGTTCCGCTAACTAATAGTGCAACCTCTTGAGGCATTTCATGACATTTTCCCATCTACCACCGCCTGCACAAACTTGGATGTCTCTGCAGAGATCCATATGGAGTGCCATCATGCAGTCAGCCCATCAGAGCATGCTCACAGCCTCTGAGGTGTGTTAGCCTGGCCACTCACCTGTCACTGTAAGCTGCCGCCGCCGCCGCAGCAGCTGCCGTGGGAGTCGCTACCGCAGCAGGCTGTGCGTAACGGTACGCCGCGTAGCCACCCTGAGGTGGTGGCGAAGGGGAGAGAGAGAGAGAGATGGAGGGCAGCGAGAGGTGAGTGGGGAGGGAGAGAGCGAGGAGAGAGAGAGAAGCAATGGGAGGACAGAAGGAATAGTAAATTCTTGTTAGAGTCTAATCTGCCATATCCCTCTATAAACTAGCAGACTAAAGTGAATCTAAGGGGGTTACATTGTGAGAAGAACTGCTGAGAAGAGATTGAGAGATTAACAAGCAGACAGTCAGCAACACTGGCTAATCTGGTGCAGTACAGCATTCACAAGGATGTAGCTCAGGCTCTGTGTGGGTCTCTCCCTCCATGACAAACAAAAACTTACCAGGGGGGGGGTCTTCAATTGTATTTTACTGGTCATAACGTACTGCCATCCAACATTCAGGTATATTGTCATTCTCACAGGGAGTTTGTTGTCTTGTTTGCCATGGAGGAAGAGAGCGCTCATAACCATAACTGTGCCCCACCCCGGTTCCCCTACCAAAAACAAAGTTAAAGAAAGGGAAAGGGGTGGCAAGATGATTGTGTAATTATTTATGTTGGATGGACAGCTGATGAACAGACACACACACACAAAAACTATAGTGTGTAAGGAAGACAGTCAGCCAGTCGGATTAAAAAAGGGGACACACACATACTCACATGGCCAGCGACCAATCACTGACAGACACAGCATGCATTCCCAAACTCAGAACGGTACAGTGTATTAGGCCAAACATCCCTATAAAAACATACACACTGCTGCATTCTACCCTATGAGGATCAGTCAGGACCAAGTCCCCGCATTCAGGACCACACTCTTGCTGCTATGGGGAGGTAGGGCAGAGGGGGGGGGGTCAGGACGATGAAGAAGAGGTATAAGAAGATGGAAAGGAGGAGGAGAGACGTAAGGAGAGATGAAAATAAAGTGGGTCGTATGAAGTGGATAAGACTTAGGGAGGAATCACTGAGCGTGGGTAAGAAAAGAAAAGAAATGAAAGGGGACAGTGTTGAGTGAAGAAGGAAAGAGAGAAGAGGATGGAAGGTGGCAGATAGAAGAGAAATAAACAAAGTGTGGGGAAGGAGAAGAAAAGGAGGGAGGTAATGGGAGGAGGGGGGGGGGAGTAAGCCTTGTAAGTATGTCTGCATGCCGACACTGATTCAGTTAGCATGCCACAGGTGAAACAGATAGGGAGATTCCAGGAAGGGGTCTGAATTAACAACTGTAATTGGATGAATGTCCTTGTACTGCACTACTTCACTCTTCTGTAACTGTAAGTCTTCCTCCTCAGTCTGCAGCTGTAGTGATCGTGGCATTACTCAGGTCTTATTTACTTCTTGTATTTCTTTCATGCTGGAAATGCATCGCCTTGCCTGAAGAATTATGGTGCACGCTATGGTACATGGAATGCATGGTTAGTAAGTAAGTATGTAAGGTCTGCTGTGCTCATTATGTGCACCCTGAACTTGCAGAAAATCTATGTGCATTGCAATTGTTTAACAGTACAGCTGAATGTCTGCTTCATTTGGTTAACGTGTCAAGCCTCGACATAAATTTGCATTTATTCTGGTATAGGGTGTTGAAAATCTGGTCACCTTAACACTATGTCAAACTATAACTAACAACACACATATATTTAAATACTGAGGAAACAAAAGTAACCTAGTTCATGTGATATACATAGTGGGCTGGCTGCATGGACTAAAAACCTATCGCCAATGTGCTGATCTCTGCTGAAAAGAGAAACCTCCGAGTGGAATTGGAATTTGCGTGCTGTATATTCTCCAGTCTTTCCCTATGCAGTCAGATTTAAACCTAATTATTTTCACCCCCTTCCGCAACTCCACCCATGTCAGATTCCAGTGAGTTAGTAGAAAAAGACAGAGAAGGCATTTCAATCTCAGATGGTCAATAATGTCTAGCAGCACGCAGTCATTGGAGACGAGGAGGATGCACACTGGCTCTCACACAAAGCGTGTAAACCCTACCTGGGGCAATCTGCCACTAATGTCCTGAAACACTAGTCTACAGAGAGAACAGAAACAGCTATTGTCAACCTGGTCACACACACACACACCATTAAAAACACACGCACACACACACACTCAAAATCACATTGGTACAAACTTACACACAAATGCAAAGAGACAAACCATAGAGCAGTCTACTCATGAATGCAGTCTGTGTGCTGGGCTACTGAGTGCTAATAATCATATGTGTGATATGCATTTCTATACATTAGGTGCAAAACATTTCCAATGAGACTGTGCTTGTATTTGTAAAAGCAATAAATCAAAAAGTAATTTTCATTCATGAAAATATGGTAATTGTACCCACAAGTACACAGCTCTACGGGTTTGGTCCATGCCGTCTCACACTTGAAAACCGACAGACAGAGGGGGGAAAGGAGGGAATGAGCGAGAGAGTGGAGAGAGAGCTATACTTACATAGAGATCGGCTGCACCGTAAAAACCATCCTGATAGGCCATCACACTGAGAGAGGGAGGACAAAGGAAGGAACAGGAGAAAGGAAGAGAACAGAGAGGAGTGGTGGTAGAAAGAAAAGAAGGGTATGATGCGCCACCATGTGGGCATTGAAGGAAAAAACAAAGGGTGACGATTGAGGAGGAAGGATGATGGTGCCGAAAAGATTGTGAAAGAGAGAAGAGAAAGAAGGGTGAGATTATTACACACCGTGCAACATGCAAGACTAAATACCACCTCTTTGTTTACAGTAGCACCCACTTAGGAGTGCTACCAGCACAACAATGTTTAAATAAAACACATTTTCTTTAGAGGAACAAGGAAATGGTATTTCAGGTCAGCACACTATCAATCTCATTAATGCAATAGAAAATATGAAACACTCACACTGCATGCACAATTGTGAAGTATTCTTGAGTAAGTGAAGACATGCAATTAAAAGAACGGATATGTGAATGAATAGATATGAATGTGTTTGTTTGTTTGTTTGCTCTCGTGTATATGTGTCACTACTTTTCATTATCAATATGAATTTTTATGTGTACTTATCGATTTGTGTGTGTGTGTGTGTGTGTGTGTGTGTGTGTGTGTGTGTGTGTGTGTGTATGTGGCAGCACGTCAAGAGTGTCTCGTTGCCACTATCTGAAACT